>PVLD010008781.1:0-81513 GCA_004027595.1 Dinomys branickii
ATACACTATTAATCTAATATCCTGTCATCGATTATTGCTTAGCATTAAGTGATATAATACAATAGTAGAACCATGTTAGCCCTCCTGCACATATGTATATTCATATATATTCCTCTATACATACATACATACATTTTTGTCTTTTTCTTTTCTCCTTTCCTTCGTCCCATCCGTTCTCTGTTTTTGAACAGATTTCCTTTAAAGCATTAAGTGAAATAAATCAGAGACAGAAGATCAAATATCACATGGTTTCTGTTATATGAGAAACTCATAGTAAAAATAAAGAGCAAAGTAAAAGGCCAAAGAGAAGCAGGGACATAGGTTTTTCTCAAAGGGAGAGAGGATCAAGGGAGGGAGGGGAGGGGTAGGAGATGAAATATAAAGGTATCAGGATGCGTTATGTACATGTACACATACCAGCTCCACACAAGGAATGTAAACTTTACGTACTACACACATGTAATAATAAACTAAACTAAATGAATAAATAAATGGTATGAATCAAACAAGGTAGATTCTAGATCAAAGGTTTAGAATTTTTATGTATCTGTGGGTTAGTAGAAAAACAATTTTGAATATTAGAGTGATACGATATGTTTGAGTCAGGGCTATCACCATATATTACTGTCAGGGACTCCTTCAAAGGAAAACATTCTAAAATTATTTTGCAATATTGTCTGTGAAAATGAAGCTGCTTCGCGCACATACAAAAGTTTTTACTGTTACTTGTGGGGTACAAACTATATTAAACTTACTTTTGGCACACAGAGGTACCTTGGTTACAAACAAGTGTTTGGCAAAAGTTTGTTTTTGTTTGCAAATTCTGCAAGGGTAATGAACACAATCACAGTCATCTTTTCTCACACGGACACAAATGTGGCTCACTTTTCTAGAATTGTGGAATGAGTTAAGTTTGTAAACTGAGGTACCACTTTCTATCACTTAATGGTGAAGATCTAGGAGTATTTCTATTAAAATTGGGATAAAGGGGAATCTGGCTTTTATGATTGCTATTATTTCACATTATTTAGGTCTTAGACAATGCAAAAAGACATGGAATACCTGTAGCTGAGCTGTTGGGGCTGCCTCGATGTCCTGAGTCAATTCTAAACATTGACCTTTCATGGTCATTTTAACTTTGAGGAAGAGCCCGGAGTTACACAGTACCAGAGGACATACCCTAATGTTTTTATTTGACAGAAACTGCTGTAAACAATAAGGGATGATAAAAATACATTGAATATTAATTTTTTCAGTATTTATTATAGTAAAAGACATATTGCTGTTAATCCCTTCATAACACTCAAGATATTCTTTCTTATTTTGAACCTACTTACCTCATAATTCTTGGCAATGTGTTTTAATGAGTTCTTTCTAATTTAATCATTTGCTTATTTTATTGATCATTCCTTGAGTATACATCAAAATACATGGAATGTTGATATATCTGGGAAAGAGTATGAGATTTATGTGACAAAAAGGATCATTTTGTAGAATTATTTGCTTGAATAGCCATAAGACTATATAAATTGATTAATTCAATTATTAGCAATAATTAGTTAAACTGAAATAGAAAAATCTAAGCACAAAGGATTATGGCTTATGCCAAAAGGAGGTTGGTCTAAGTAATTTTATTATATAATTGGACATTTCTTTTTCCCAGCAAACTTATTTCTTTTTTATGATTTATCCTTGGAAATATCAGTGCCAGAGTGCACACCCTTCAGCTAATTAGGTACATTTCTAAGTAGACAATTACATTAAGGGATAACAGACGTTGTATTTCACATCCAAAACTTGGCTAATATGTAGATCATTAACTCAGGTCTGATTCATTACATTTTTTGAAGATATGAAGGTCTTTCTTATCTTTATTAAATAAAATGCTAAAAATCTATGTTCTCCAGTAATCTAAACTGATTGGCCTGCACTAGTTTTTCTCCACATTATCTCCAGTTTTCTATATAACAGTGATCGTATCACTGGCTAAAATCTAGGTCTTAGCCAGAAATAATGAATAATAATTGGACTCTTAATTATATCATGAAATAAATCAGAATGCAAGGTAGAAAGAACATATTCAAAAAGCTTATTTTTGCTCAGCATTACATTTTTTTCTGCAGAACAGAAAAGTTGTGCAAAGTCAATCATGACAAAACATTGCTGAGGGACACGTTACTCTTATAGGGGTAGCTATTCTAACACGTCTTGATGGGTGGCTTCCCAGTTCCCCTTTCTATGGGCTTTGCCAAGCAGGCCTGAATTGTCTCCAGGACTCTGCCTATCATTGCCCTGTGTCTGTGACTAACACTCTTCCCATTAGTTCAGTTGTGTTCAGCATATATCGCTAAGCATATGCCAGGCTCTGGGTATAATACCAAGACCTAGGGAAGGGGTGGAAATGAAGCCAGCACTCCCTCTTTGGGCCGCTCACAATCTCGTGATCACAAAAGCAGGTTAAGTGGGAATTACCAAGTTGCATCAACTAAGTGCTCTTTAGCTAATGTTTCTTAAGGCTCTGTGTGAAAGGCTCTGTGCTGAACCTAGGGCTAAGGCAACCAGTGACTCTCTGGCTCTCATGGCCTTGCAGTCTATGACAGACAGAAGAAAAGATGAAAAGATGTTCTGAGGGTTGCAGTCAAAGTGCAGCATCCTCAAAGCAACACGAGGGGAAGTAAATCTGTGTGTGTGTGTGCGCGTGCATGTGGTGGCAGTTGCCAGCAAATGCTTCTTTGAGAAAAGACATTTAAGATTTGTGATGCTTGAAGGATGAGAAAACATTTGCAGACCAAGGAATGAGGGGTAGAGGAGCTAAAGAGGGCACAAGCCTTTTCCAGACACTGATGGGCACCTGCGGTTCTCACCCTCTGTCTACATCTCATCCTCTCCAGGCCTGGAATCCTAAGCATCTTCCCTCCCATCAGCTCTGACTCTGAAGCCTGTTTTACACATCTCCCGACAGTACAGCTACAGATCCTGGGCTCTCTCCTTGGTTCCCCTGTTTTATTCAGTGGCTTGCCCCTGTCCCTGTGCACCACCCCCCTTCCTAGCATCATTCAAATGATAGCAAAATCACTGATAGCAGTGTGCACTCAAGTAATTTTTCTTTTCCAGTGCTATTTCAGGTGCAGGAAACCTTGCCTTTCCAAAAGCATGGGTGCAAATTTTCCTGTGGCTGGCCTGGGATGCTAAATCACCATAATGGTCCCACTTACTGTCTGCCTTTGGTAATGACCACAGTCAGAAAACCCTCCCCCAAGCAACCCCTTTTGTTCCTGTGGTCTAATAGACACTTTGCAATTTGCAGTAGAATTTGGCATAATGGTTACTTCTTAAAAGCTACACATTAGTAGGGGAATCTTCTGAATTTATTGCAATAACCTCTTGTGGAGAACAGCATCTATTATACTAAAGAGTTTTCCAGCATCTTTACATATATGATAAATAGAAATTCTCAACCATGTCTCCCTCCCCTAATTAAAAAAAGTATATAAATGTTAAAATTTGACATCTACTTTCTAATGATTAAATAATACATCTGAGGTGTTTTGGAAGGAGGGTGGAGAGGAGAGAAAATTTACCCTTGAGAAGAGTGGAGGGCAATATGGTGATGGGAAATCTTGGATCTCCCCACCTTCTGAACACTAAGGGTTCACTGGAAGATTGTTTTGTGGGTCTTTTTGTATTGATTAAACTTGTAGCTATTCCAGACGAGGAGGGTGCATGGTGTGTCTAATTGCTCCTAAATTGAACCAAACCTAAAGCCTTGTGCATAGTAGGCTAAGAAACAATTTTCATCTGCTATGTTGAGAAAAGCAGAAAGAAAACTCTTAAGCAAAAGAAATGAAAGTTAACATGGGAGGGAAGGTGAAGTGCTGACAACTGAGACCTCCCAATCTGTGCTGGAATATTTTCTCTTAGAATACATAGTATTTTCCACCTGTAATTCAACAGAAGGTGAAAAGTAAGGAAATAGTGACCTAAGCTTTACTACAGGCAAAAGCGTTGTGGGGTAGCTATTCTCAATCTAAGCTGAAAACATTAATAGATTTTTTTCAAGAAAACTGCTTTGGGAGTTGGGGCTAGAGAACAGCAATTAAATCATACAAGATTAGGTTTCATGATCTGTGAATTTGAATTCCATTTCTAAAACTTAAACTAGAAAAAATATTGGGAAAATACGGTTTTAAAATATTTTTCTCACTATTATTTGTAACAGGAAACAAATAGCTAACTCTATGTGAATGTTTAAATAAATCAGGAGACATCGACTTGATTACATAAATTTGGTCGCAAAGAGGGGGTGGTTAATAGACCCCACAGAGTGAATTCCACAGGTCTGCACCTGCCACTTTTAGTTACATGGCCAGCAAGGACATTCCTCTTCTGCTTATTTCTCTATGCATAAAATGCACGTAAAAGTGCTTGGTTAATAAGGTTTTGTGTTATGTAGGTAAGACTATAGCACTGTGCCTGGCATAGAATGGACATGCCATAAAGAAATCTGTTAGAGGTCCACAAAATACTCATGGGGTCTATGTAAAAGCAGGGAGAAAGGCTTATGGTATAAAAGTGAAATAACATTCCATGTTAGGGAGTAACAACTGCACATCAAAAATAAAAGATTAAAGCATATGTAAAAAGATTGAGGGAAAATGTATTATTAATAGAACTATAGTGATTTGAGTTTCTTATGCCTTCTATAATTTTTGAAATTTCTTTTAAAAGTACACATACTTTCTAAAATTAGGGAAAAAAACACTCCATTTATTGACAGTAATCCTTTCCTACATTTTCTCATTGTTCTGACAGGTGACCTTTCTGGATATCCATTAAATTAGCACTACTGGTACATAGAAAACAAGAACTTTATGGATCTATTTTGGGTAACAGAAAAGCACAGAACTGAGAATTTAGAGAATTTAGGTCTTTTCCTGCTTCATGACCTTGGGAAAGTCATTCAACTTTGATGACCTCTATGGCAATAATAATACTTCAGTGATGACCTCACCAACTAACAAGAGTATCATGCAGGAGTGAATAAAGACTTTAAAAGAATGAAAAGCGCTTTGCAAACACTCATTTTCCTACTATGGGCTTTCATTCCCCTCCTGGAAGATTGACCCTTGCTCTTTTTACAGTAATTTTTACTGATGAAGCCAATTGGATTGGAAACCAAGATTCATCATGCCCAATATGCATTTTTATCCTTATTTGATTTATTGTCTTTACCCCTTATCAAGAAAATCAATACACAGACATTATATAGCATTTGTTTTCATATTTTTTGTTTTTTAAAAATTAATTTCAGTCAGGAACATCTGATGTCAGATTAGTAATGACTATGCTTGATGTAATTTTTTCTTCTTAGCAACTTACTACCAAACTTACTACCAACTTATTTTACAATCCAAAACAACTGGAAGAAAAAGAGAAGAATTTCAAACACCCCACCAGTCAAAGCAAGACACTACACAGGAACTTGGACCTGTCCAGACAGGAAATTGCATTTACGGCATGAATAAAGCAATAAATAGAATACTTGGTGATTCCATCATCAATTCTAGTCATTGATCTAAACTTCTATGCTGAAACCTATCAAATAAGATTGTGAAGAGCTGGTCATCTCCAAGAATCAGACACATAACTTTATAAGGAAACATTTATCATTTCAAAGGACTTCTCAGTAGCACTTTAAATATGCCACACAATGAAGTACTTTAAATGTTACATTATAATTTCCTCCAATCAGTACACTTACCTCTCCTGAACCCCTCTGCTTATATGAATCCCCACACTTTATCCAAAGGAAGCCACTATCGTTCGTCTCCCTTGAAATCATATCAGAGTACCTTTTCTGTTGGATTTCTCAAATATTACTGAAAGTCTAATCTTTTCTAAATTTCATCTAATGAGCAAGTATAGCTTTTAAAGTAGAGAATATCCATTATATTAAAAAAGTGGTTGTATAAATAATATTCATATATTTAATACTTGTTAAATATACTTAATATCTTTAATGCATGTACATATGCCTTTCATGTTAAGATAGATACCCTTCTCCTACTTGTTTTATTTTGAACGATAAAAGATTAACTGGAATAGATAATGTGTCTCAATCTTGACAGCACCACAGGATCACCTAGAAAAGAACTTTAAAAATTTCCATACTCAGGCTACATTTTCAGACTGTTAAATCAGAATCTCTGGTGGGTGAACTTAGGCTTAAGCACATTGTGAAGCCTTTCTAGGTATTTCCAACGTGCCTCTAGTTCTGAGAATAACTGTGTTAACCTGAAACATCCTTAATGAATTTGAGGTGTTTATAAAATTCATCTGACAGAGGTAGAAATTCAACACAGATTTAGTGAATATTCTCAAAAGGAAAGACTGCATAATTGGAAATGGTGAATATCCTTAGAAATATTTTTAAAAGTCATCTTAAAAATATATATAGTCACTATATGCTTCAGGAACCTCACAATAGATCTATAGGTGAAATGAAAAGCATATTATCATATTATACTAGCAGGTCCTGGTGGCAGGAGATAAAATTTCCACTGACAGAATTGTACCCAAAATAAAAAATTTCTCTAGTTGAAACAACTTAGTCATCAGTGAATAAGGCATAGGAGAAAACACTGGAAGATTTGAAAAAGTATGGTGATGATGAGGTCACTGACGTCAAACTTGCATATGAAAAGTTTGAATAAAATTGTTCCATGAAATATGTGTCAAAAAGTAAGGCTGTCAGGTCAATGTATTAGGCTACATTTAATTTAAATATCTGTTGTAGAGTAAGAAATTAAATATTGATCAATTTAAATGTATCACTAAGCATTTATAAATTAAAATTCACCAAGAAATTAGCATAAGTGGGAAAAATGCCTTATTTTGCATGGTCCCCTTGTTTTATTGAATTTCAGCCTTTTTAATTCAGCTGCTCAAGGACAGAGGGTATCTTTTATTGATTTATTTTTAAACATATGTCAGTATAAATGTAGGTTTGTAGAAGCAGAAGAAGATTCTTATGTAATTTGGGTGGCCAGTTTTACAGGGAAGAACTCAGCATGAGCAAGGATATTGCTAGGACCCTTTGAGGCCAGGATGTGAGGAGCGCTGCGGCTTACGTCTCATGAGCTTCATGAGAAATTCACTTCCCCGCTCATCTGTGCGTGGCACTAGTTTCTGGCTAAGACTACGATATTTCTTAAGATGTGTTTTGTTTCTTACTCAAAGGGCCTGAGTCATGCTCAGATGACTCAGTACATCCTTTGCTGGCTTCTATTTACAGAGAACATGGACAATTTCATGCTTTAGGGTAGAGTGGTCATTTAGCGCACACGCACACACACACATACACACACTATGAGATGGAACTTCCACTTGCTTATAAACCAGGTAAGTCTTCCTATTATACGAGTAGATGGCAAGGGTGAGTCCCATTTAACTTTGTACTGAAAATAGAATTAGAGCAAATGAAGACCGAAAATCTGAGGGACAGATGTGACCAATGTGTTTAAGCCATGGAGCTCCAGGAGTAGAGGTCAGGGGGCCTGAAGTTTGAGGCAGTATACAAAGAATACATTCTAGCAGATTGCTTTCCCACCTGAAGATTCCTGATTCTTATAGAATCAAAAGGACCTTTTGAAAAACAGGTGAGGATTCTTACTGTCTGGACCTATGAATTCTGTCTGGACTCCCAGCAGGCTTATCTCACCAATCTTGCTGTCCCTGGCACGTGTCCTGCCTAGATGGCCTTAGAGTGCTCACTGAACTTAACTAGAAACTTCAATGCACTCAGAGAAGGTGGCAACAATATAAATAATCAGGTTTCCAGTTTGAGTATGGCACATGAAATTTATAGTTAGGTATTCATTTCCAAACCTTCCCTTCAACACAGAATTCTGTTGATAACAAGGTGGCAGAGAAAATAGCCTGAGAGTGATACACTCAGGTAGGATGCCAGCCAGATGCCAAATTCAGACTGAATCATGCCACAGTTTTTGAGAAAGAACTAGGTGAAGCTTCAAGACAGTTCTTTCATTTGACAATTTGACATTTGGAGTCTCCCGCTTTCAGGGCAGAGCTTCAGGTTGCCATGTCAATACATAGGAAGTGTAAAAAATGCCATTTACCAGTTTTTCATACTTACTAAAATGTCACCTGAAGTTAGGACCCAAGGCCACTTACAGATGACTAAGGATTCACTTCGATGAAGAAAGCAACTGAGATGCAAGATGTGGACTCTTACAGTCCTTGCGAGAAGGAGAAGCAGAGAAGCAGCAGCTCTGGAGAAGAGAAAGAGCAAAATATGCTGCACAAGGAGCAGCATACAGCATTGGTGATACTCAGGGCCAAGTGTCCTCTTGACATTTCCCAGCAGCTCTGAAGCTAATGGCAGTCTTCAGAACTGTCCTTTTGAGAACATTAACATGAGAAGAACATAAGACCATGAATGTTCTCTATGCTGAAGATGGAGAGGCTTTAGAGGGATCCCAGAAAAAGAACTTAGGTCCCAAGGTTGTAATCTTGGGGGATGCACAGTGAGCTGCCGCAGCTTCAAGAGGTGGGAGTGAGCTCTGGGCTTTAAGTCCATCCTGAGTGATAGGAAGGCTTATAATGACTTCGACTGCAATAATTTTGGTTGGGGGGAAGATTTCCATGGTCTCCTTTTTGGAGGGAAAGTAAAAGAAAAAGTCAATCAATAAAAGTCATTTCACATATATTTTAACTCATCTGATCAGGAGGGAAACCCTCCATGAAATCTATAATCTTGGTCTCATAAAACTTCAGTGGCAGCGACAGCTGCTTCAAAACCCTTAGTGACATTTCCTGGAGTGCAGACTTTACTCGGAACTGAAATTTCACTTGACACATTTTAGGCCTGGTGGTTTTAAATGAGGGAGAAAAAACATGTTGTTAAATATTATTGAAAAATTTCACTTTGCTTAATGGCCAATAAAATAACAGTGTGTTCAGATGGCTCAATCTTCCAGTTTGACCATCTGGCCTGATGCATCTATCCAGCACCTCTTGTCTTTTGCTGGCTTTTCTTCTACCGTCTGCTGAAGAATAGTTGGTTGTCAGTATAATTAACTCCTACCTGAAACCTTTCTAAAGGACCTGAGACGTATGTAACAATACTTGGGGAGTGTGTGCACATGTGTGCACAGGCACACACACACACACATACACACACTATGGGATGGAACTTCCACTTGACTATAAACCAGATAAGTCTTCCTATCATAGACAAATGAAGGAAAATTATAAGGTAACCATTTTCAGTCATCGAACAATAAGCAGATAGTACTGCCAACCCTGAGATAAGGGAAACTCACAAGGTGACCCCCAAGTTTTCTGCTAGGGTACAATTTTCTGAGCTCAACACAGTGAGTTGGAGTCCAGCAGAGTGCAGCTGTCTTCTGGGTAAAGAAGACTAAAATCAGCACTCAGGTCAACTAAAAACCACTTCTGTAGGATAAGGCAGTAGAGAGGAGAAAGTTGAAGGCAGGGTGTGCAGGGGTTTCTGGGTATTCTCAGGCTAGCCTGGGCAAGTACAGTGAGATTGCATGGAAATATATAGGAAAATATTAATGGAATTGAGAGTAAAATAGACATTATAAGTGTCAACCAGTGCTGGGAGACATTGGAAGTCCCATTTAACTAGAGTGGAGAGACCTCATTAGCATTGCATCATCTAGTTAAGTCATCAGAAGGTCCTTTAAGAACCTTATTTTCAGAAAAAAGACCAACCCTAGTCTTGCCTAAACACAATCTAAAAGGCTGAAAAATTAATATAGCATCAAGAACTTTTGAAATAATATTTGGAACCCTTATCAAACATGTAATCAGAGTCTTGGAAGAAGAAAGGGGTAAGAAAGAAAGAGGAAAAGTTTTGAAAGTTAATGGACAAATATTTGTTTCACTTGATAGGAAACATCAGCCTAGAGGTACAAGATGCTCAGAGAGTCTTAAATAGGATAAATACAAAGAAAGCACACCTAAGCAAGAAAATTTAAACCATGGAAATTAAAAATAATAAATGAACAGGCTGAAGGAGTGCAAACCACAGCTCACACAGGGAAGCTAAGGATCACCATTTACCCTGTCAGAAACAATGGAAGGAGAGGACAATGGAATTACATTTTTAAATACTGAAAAAGTCTTGACATCTTACATTCTATGGACAGAGAAAATATCCCTTATAATCAAGATAACATAAAGACATTTTTTGTAACAACTAAAGCTGAGAGAATTTATTACTATTAGACCTGAATCGTGAGATATGTGAGAATATATTCTTCAGGATAAAGGGATTTGATAGCAAATGGAAGCTTAGATATGCAAGAAGGAAAGAACACCTGAATTGGTAAATAATTAAACATATGGGTATATTTTCCTCAGAATTTCCTTGAAAGGTGTCTGACTCTTTTAAGCAAAGTACTATTGCCATAACTTGAAGTTCATAATGTATTTAGAAATAAAAATAATACAAAAATAGCCAAAAGGATACGAAGGTGGGTAAATATATTATTTTCCAATATAAAATGAAGATAACTGTCAGGTCTGATGTATAAAGAGGCACAGTATCAATTTCTAAATAAATGTAGATACATAAAAATTATATATTTAACCCCAATGTAAGTGATACAATAGTTTTTAAAACTATAGCTATCAAATGGATTATTGACAATATTAAAGAAAAAAGGGCAGGGTAAGCTCAGAGGAACAACAAATAGATGAAAAGCTAGTTAGTAGGCTTTGATAGAACAAAGCACTTGATGTATATGGACCAATGTGTATATATATATATATATATATATATATATATATATATAGGCTCATGATTTTAATTAAAATATAGAGGTTGGTAGGCTAAATAAAAAATAAGCCCCAGTTCCACTGCACAGTAATGGACCACATTTTTGGAATAAGGTCCACTTATTCTAAAAATATTTCAATATAAATACACAGATAAATGGAAGGATAATTAAGAGCATAACACTAACTTTGTCACCAAAGTGCAGAAACACGACTCTGTCAACTCCACATTACTTTTAGAATATGTCTATTAATGAATTATTAATTTTAATTTTTATGAGCTTTATTATATTAAACAATGAGTGCTTAACAGGAAAGATATTAAAAGTATTGAATTTTTAATATTGAGTGTTTATAAAAAATCATTAAAATTTTCAACTTTGTCTTTTGGTATACTAAATCTAAAAAAGAACAACACAAATTCTTATATAAACTACAATGAAAATAACAATGGCACTTTACAAAAACAATTGCTTACTCTAATTATTACATATAAGGCAGTCTGCACATGTGACAAAAGCATGTTCCGTACACAGATATCATTTAGACTGACAGCACAGGTGTTTTGCTTTCCTGGCCTTTTTGTAGGACATACTTGACATCTTAGTGGGCTTGCTGTTTTGTCAGGAGGTTCTTATTATATTATACAGCATATAGTTACCAGGAACACAAAATATCAATGAAATAAAATAACAAAAATGTGATGAGTGTTTAGAATATACATCAACACTCAGGTGTTTACTTGCTTACAAAACCTAAAAGAGCTTCAAGAATGAAAACCTGTGTGAATTACAATGTAAAGACAAACAAAAGTCTACCACAGGAATAAGCTATGCTTCAACTGTCACACATAAGTCAGTCTTCACTACTTTAACAACTACAGGTTCCACGCACACATCTCAGCTACACTGACAGCACATGTGCTTAGCTTCCTTTCCCATGTGGCAGGCTTGTCACCTCTACTCTCTTCAAGCTTTGTCAGGAGCTTCCTACCATATTGTACAACATGAACTTGGCAGGGAAATAAGATCAATAAAATAAAATATCAAATGTGTGATGAATGCTTAGAATAGACATCACTCATTGTGATGGTTTTTGTCTAGATGTCACCCCAAAGCCTCGTCAGTCATGGGCAGTGGGCTTTTCACAGGTGGTTGAATCTAGAATTTGTGATTGATTCATGCTCTTATGCTGGGATTACAGGTATGAGTGCTATACCTGTGTTAGGGCAGGTGGCCTGCATACAATACAAGGAACAGAATTTGCTATCAGAGACGTAGGTTTGTTGCTGTGACTATACCTGACCATGCGGTTCAAGAACCTTCAGGAATGGCTTACGGAAGAGTTTGGAAAGATCTGGAGATGTCAGTTGAAAAAGTAAAGTTGGAACACCTTAGGCTATACTGTGTGGGAGATTCTGGCCAGAGCTCAGAAGACCAGAAGGCTGATAGAAATCCTGCTGGTAAAGACCAGGCTCCAGAGGTTTTTGCTGGGAAGAAAGACTACATTGTCCACTGGACTTCAGACAATGTATGCTATGCCTTGGCAGGAAGTTTGCATTTTGTTTTGTATCCAGAGATTTTACTTGAGATTGAGATTAGGGCAGCAGACCAACTAATCTTGTAGAAGAACTAGTCAAGACAGTCTAATGTTAAGGTGGTGGCATGGCTACTGTTGGGTGCTTTTATCCAGATCTATGCTGGGAATCAGGAGCAAACAGCCCAGCAGAATTATTTAAAACATTGTGAGTTTGACCAGAAAGAAAGCTTCAGTAAAGCTGCGGACTACAGTTATAGAGCAGAGGAGATCTTCTTTGTTGACAAGGAAAAAGAGAATGAGAAATATGGTCTGAGAGCATCACAAGAAGCAGATGGACTCCGCCCTTTGTAGAATCAAAATTGCAAAAGTGGACTCTGCTTGAAGAAGAAAGCCTCATAGCATCATGTTCCTGGTGGTGGTGACTATACCTGAGAAGCCAAGGGAAAGGGAAGCCTGGCTATTGCTCCAGCTGGCAGCAGACCTCGGGATCATCAATGTGGGGCTGATTTTAGATGCATGCAGAAGGGAAGAGTTGTGGGAATCAGAAAGCCTTCCACCCAGATTTCAGAGGAAGGCCTGGGGGCCAAGCAGTGCACTCCTGAAAGGGCAGTGTGTGACACAATAAATGTGATGCCAAAGGTACAGTGGAGACTGAAGAAGTTTGGAAAAGCCAGGGAAATGGATAGCCTGGGAAAAACTACAAGGAGGGCGCAGTGAATGCTCAGGAGACAAGTCATGGGAGCTACAACCACCTGAAATGCCGTAGAAGTGGAGCCGCTCAAGACTTTCGGAGTTCACATCTCACCACAGATTGCCTCAGGTGCTGCCCGTGGAACTACAGGACATAATGTTTGCCCTGCTAGACTTTGAACTTGCTTTGGTACAATTCCTTTGCATCCTTCTATTTATACCTTTGCAAATGGAAAAAATCTATTTTGTGCTATTGAACGTTGGAGGTGTTTAACTTTCTTTTCATTTGTACAGGGGCTCACAGCTGAGTTTGCCTCTTAAATCTCAGAGGAGACTTCAGACTTGGACTTTTCAGCAATGCTGAAACTATTAGGACTTTGGCAACTCAGAGATGAACTAAATGTCTTTTGTGTAAAGTAATGTACACGAGCCTTTGGGGGCCAGGGTCAGAAGTTGTGGTTATGTCTAGATGTTCCCCCAAAGCCTCATGTAGTCACATGGTGTCTGAATGTAGCGTTTGTGATTGATTCATGGTCCAATACTGAGATTAAGTGTGTGATTGCAACACCTGCCCTAGGGCTGTTAGCCAGCATACAATGTAGGGAACAGGAATATGCTTTTCCTCTCTCCCCTTTTGCTGCTTTTGCTGTCTTCTGCTGCAGTGAACTACTGCCTCTCTACCATGTGTAATCCTACCTCGAAGCCAGGCAGTTATGGCCAGTATTTCCAGCACCATTTATTATAAAGAGGCTATCTTTCCAAAGTTGATTCTAACAATTATTATTAGGCATCATGAAAGATCTAGAGTAGCCAAAATGATTTCCAGAAAGAACAAGTTGGAGTGCCTATATTTTCCAATTTCAAGACTTGCTACAAATCTACAGTAATCAAAGTAGTATAATAATGGGCAAATATACACATTAAGATGAGTAGCACATCACTGAGAGTCCACAACTAATCAATACATAAGATCAATTTACCATCAACAAAGGCACTGACATATTTCTTTTTTTTTTATTTTAGAAACATAAAAGTACAAAAAAATATTGACAAACAGACACCCATTATCATAGAAAATAGTACAATCACAACTAATCTATAGACAAGGTGATATGGTCTCAACAGTTGTTGTTGCTTTATCCATTGATATCTTTGAATTGTAGATGTATGGACCCATATACAGACATGCAAATTTAGTCAGACATATTTCTATATAAAAAGAAAAAGGTTTTATGTCTATAATGTGTGTGTGTGAACCTCAATCACTAATAGATTGACTCAAAATGGATCATGGGTTTCAATACAAAAGCTAAATAATGAAACAGATGAATTTCCAAAAATTCATGATGAACTGAAGAACTTAAATACAAGAGAAGATATGCATTATTTCCTTTGCATAAAGCAAATAACAGGAAAAATAGCAGGCCCTAAAAGGATGGTAGGAATCAGAACAAAACTTCTCTAGGCAGGTAGGCGTTGGCTTGAAAAGGACTCCCAAGAACATTCTAAAATGATGGGGATGTTTTATAACCTAATCGTGGTCAAAGCTCATTGAATTGAGAATTCGTTATGAAAGAACAGAAATAGATCCTCATTCCACAGATCTTTTCTGACATCTTTAAGACCATCCCACACTGACATCAGAATTCATTAAGAGCATTGAGCTGTTTTCAGTATAGTTTCCCCAGATTCCTAGGGATATATTGTGAATCTAAGTAACTAGTAACAGGATAGCTAGATGGATACATAGATTTTCTTTTATATTTTGCTATGATGATTTCTTCTATGATGTTACATAAACAAAACATTGTGAAGAATCAGCTGTTTTGAGTTTAATTACTGCAAATTATCTCTAAGCATTTATAGTGATAAACTGAAATGCAGTATAATAGTCTTTATTAGCAGTTTTCCACAGTTCCTCTTCTGATGGAAATATGAGACAATAGAACATAACCATACCATATAGCTCACTGAAGCCAGTTTGATATCTCAAGAAATTGTGAAAGTGAAAACATTGTACTTGATGAAGTGATGCAGTGAAAAGAGGGAGGCAAGTTGGAGGCGTAAGGGAATATTTGATTCCCAGTAATGCTAATTCTCATCCTCTCCTCTTTGGATTTGACTTTTACCCCTCACATATTGCTTACAAATGATGAAATTCATTTTGGCGCGGGATCACTGCTGGGATTATACTGTGATCCGTGACTACACTGTGTGCCCTTGAATGTCAATTCAGTTGCCCCAAGGTTTAAGGAAAAGTGAATTTAGTGACAAATCTGTCATCTTGGGGACAGACAATGGCCAGTGACAGTAACAAATCACCAACAAAAGTTCAGTTTAAAAGGTTTCCATTAGCAGAAGCTACAGGAGGAAAAGTGAGGGCTGCCTTTTTGTTTATTTAAACTGTACCCAGGTCTCTAAGCACAAGATAGCAGAGTTATACAATTGTAAGCGATGGACAGTGGCTGAATCTTCAAAACCCAAGTATTCATTTTGGTTTCAGCAAGAGGAAAGATCACATGTTTATCTGGGAAGTCATTTATCTCATCTCAAAATCTGAAGCCCAAAAAGCAGGCCTCTTTGTTTGGAGAGAACAGTACGCATCTGAGAAGTTTCTGGCAATCAGAATGGTGGTTCATTTGCTCATGGGGAGTAAGATGGTTGGACGAAAGAAGATGGAAACTTTCAAAGTTTGTGATGCGATGCACTTGTGCTTCCATGGGGCATAAATATTTTTGTCAGTGTTTGTTGGTTGGTTTTGAGGGAGGTCAGTGTTGAGTGTATGAGCATTAAGAATAAAGTAGGAGGGAAGAGGACTTGGGCTTTCCTCTGGAGTTTTTCTCTCCACAGTGTTTCTTGGACCAGATCCCTAGGGTTACATTACATGTATTACAATATATATATTCTGAGAATATATGTATTCTGAGAGAAGAGATATGGTGAATCAACATGAAAAATATACATTTCTCCTTTTTACTCTGTTATAAGTCCACTTGTGTAACACTGTTTCAGAAATCATGCATAAAGAAATCTTTCCCCTTACTCTTGTCACCACCCCGAAGGCCTCAGTATGTGATGCTCTTTCATTCAACTCCTGAATCTCTTATTCCCTTGACATGATCACCTCAAATGATGCTTTCTCCATTCCACTTCTTTTTCTCCTGTTAAGATCCTTAATCTCCCTATTTCAAGCATGTCATTTTCTGAACAACATCTCCTGGCATTCTAGCTCACAAACCTCTCAATTTTTGCTTTAAGAACTATAAATGAGACTGTATTGTAGTGGGCTCGGACCTGGACTGCCAGGCTTCAGCACATAGCATTAAGCCAATGAAGTGTACAAGTTCCTTAACCTCTAACCATCCGTTCACTTTTCCTTTCACAAACAATAATGGTAACTGCCCTTCAAGGTATAGTCCTTTTTTTCAAGCATCTCAAATCTATATGTATGTATGTTTGTATGTATCAAACTCCAACCAGAGTAGAGCCAATGGCAAATTTCCTTTATGCTTTTACCTGAACAACATGTTGGAGGCCACGGAGAATACCACCAGGAGTGCTGATTTATCTCAATTACAGTCATGACCAGCACATTCAACAGGCCCATAACACCAAATGGCAATCCCACTATGCATTCCCATGTTCTACATTACCTATTTCAGACAACATCCTTTCTCTTCCACTTTCCATGTCACCATAGACTATCACTGACATAGTGACTTTTCACTGAGAAAGCAGAATCAACCTGAAGGACTGAACCTTCCTTCCCACCACAAAGCTGCTGATTCGTGGACCTCTTCACTGGCTCTCTTTCTCTTCTGCTCCCAGATCTCAGAGGTCAGCTCATGCCTCAAGCTTCATGAAGTCCCTTGAGGTTCCTTTAGGAGTTTGCCGACATATCTGTTCTGTCTTTCCTATATCAACTGTCTCTGCCTCTTGCTGGATCATTGACAGTATAAAAATGATCTAGCATTGCTTTTTAAAAACAAACCTAAAAACTTCTTTCAATCTAAATTCTCCTCTAGCTACTTCAGAAGAAGACAGTAGAAAATAGAGCCTGAGGACATCACAAAACCCAACAGGACTCTAAACTTGTAACCTCACAGTTGCAAAGATGAGAGACTTTACTTTGAGAAGATGGTCCCAGATGACCATGTTCCAGAATGGTAGCAGCTGAGGAGTTGTTCCTTGGGATTTGATTCATAGGCACTTGACCCCTACAGTCAAGAGAGAAGGAAGCCTGGCTACTGCTAGAACTGGCAGCAGACCTTGGCATCATTGACATGGTGCTGGATTTAGGTACATGCAGAATACAAGGAAGGCTTCCACCCAGGTTTCAGAGGAAGGCCTAGGAGGCCAGACAATGTACCCCTGAGAGGCCAAAGTATGAAACTACAAGGCCAAATGTACACTGGAGACCCCAGAATGGTGAAGAATCCAGGAACATGTATCAGCTAAGGAAAGCAGAGCCAGCTAAAGAGTGGTGCCATGGGAGCTACAACCACCAGAAGTGTCATAACTGCAGAGCCACCCAAGCCTTTTGGAGTTCACATCTTGCTACAGATCGCCTCAGATCCTGCACATGGAACTGTAGGACTTAATGTTTACCCTGCTAGATGCTGGACTTGCTTTGGTTCCATTCTTTTGTATTCCTGTATCTGGAGTTTTGAAATGGAAAAGTCTATTTTGTACCACTGAATGCTGGAAATGTTTAACTTTGTTTTAATTTGTACAGGGGCTTGCAGTTAAGAGTTTGCTTTAAATCTCAGAGGAGACATTGGACTTGGACTTTTTCAGAAAATGTTAAGAAATGGCAGCTCTTAGAGATGGACTCTATGTCTCTTATGTAAAGAAATGTACATGAGTCTTTGGGGGGCCAGGAGTGGAATGTTATGGCTTGTGTCTAGATGTTCCCATAAACCTCATGGAATCATAGCAGGGGCTTTTTCAGAGGTGGCTGAATCTAGAGTGCGTGGTACTGAGATTAAAGTTGGTGGTGTTTAAATCTGTCCACTACTTGGGTTGGCATATTTCTTGCTAGGATTAAGCATGTGAGTATTACTGCAGCCCTAGGGTGGATAGCCTGCATAAAATATAGGGCCAGAAAGAGGGCTAATGTACTTTCACCTGCTTGCTTCTTGTGGACTATTTCACTGTGATGCCTCTATGCCATGCCACTCTGCCTTGGAACCAGCTGACTATGGACTGAAACCTCTACAAACTGCAAGACAAATAAGCCTTTCCTCTTTTATCTTTGGGTGTCTGGTACTTTGTCTCAGCAATAAGAAAAGTAACTCAAACGACATAATCCCATGATGTTTGTGGTAGTACAACCAATGGGCACATGATATCCCTTGCCTCACCTTCCCTCATCTCTCAGCATCATTTGACTATTGTCTACTTTGCTTGAAATTGTCTCTTCATTGGGCTTCTTGGATCTGTGTGTTTCTATACTTTCTTTTAACTCAAGGAAAGCTCCTTCTCAATTATTTCCTGCCTTCTTCTACCATGACTGACCTCAAAATAATGGCATGCCTGAGATTTCCATCTTGGGCTTGCTATCTTTCTATCTACTCTGTCTTTTTAGCTAATCTTAGGCAGGCACATGACTTTAAATGCTATCTACAGAGTTAACTCCAAAATCTCTGTCATTATCCTTGATTTCTTCTAAAATTTCCAAGTAAAATTTCTAACCTTTTGCCTGAATTTCCATGTAAAGTTCTAATGAGTATCTCAACTTTATCATTAGTACAATGCAACTTTTCCATGTTTGTTCCTCATATAATCCTCCTTTTATCCAAATCTTTCAAGTTTCAGTAAATAGTACTATAAATGATTCAGCTTCTTAAGTCACAATTTAGGAACATCTTTAATTCCTCTTTTCCTTGTCAACTCTTAGTCTCAATCTGTCAGGTTTTATTAATTGTGTTTCTAAAATCTATGCCAATGCTGTCATTTCCCCCCAGTACATATTCTACCTTAGCCCCAGGCACCATCTCCTTGTGTATTTTCCTGTGTTCCTAATTGGTCTTTGCTCCTGCTCACTTTGTTTTTCATACAACAGCCAAAGTGAATATAAAGGAGAACAGCTGCCTTTCTTGTTTAAAACCTTGCCATAATTCCTCCATCAAATCAGTAATAAATCCAGACTCCTTCCTCCAACACACCCCGGCACCCAAGATCTTACCCTTCGTTTCTCTCCTGTCTCCTAGCCAGAATGTTGGCGATCAAGGGTGTCAGACTCATGAGCCAGACGGAAGGCAGATCTCTACCAGCTCATTACAAACAGTGCTTCAGCTAAGCCCTTACTGATGCACACTCCTTAAATTACCGATATGTCCATTCC
Source organism: Dinomys branickii (assembly GCA_004027595.1). Classification (NCBI taxonomy): domain Eukaryota; kingdom Metazoa; phylum Chordata; class Mammalia; order Rodentia; family Dinomyidae; genus Dinomys; species Dinomys branickii. The sequence goes on from PVLD010008781.1 coordinate 19,403, forward strand.
AGGCATGGATGGTGAACTGTAGCCTCTCTAGCAACATCAGATTATCCTTTGTACTGCTTACCCTCTCCTACAAGCTCTGCTTCAGACAAGCAAAATGACAGTGTTCTTGTTGTTTACCCTTGGCACTCAGCTCTGTTCTCCTTTACTAAGATTTTCACAGTGTATAATTATGTAGTCAGGACATGTGTTCCTATGTGCATTTAATGTCTTTTCTACCAGTTTCTGAGCGCTAGAAGGAAAGGGCTGATGTTGGTTTTGAAGACAACTCTCTACGCAGTGTGTAGCACAATGTTTGACATATAAATAATTATTGAATGAATAAATGCATTAATATAGCCCTCTGTGGTTTAGTTAACATCATGGCTGTTATTGGGAATCTTGTGCTCCTTTGCACCACAGACGGAATGTGTGCATCTGGAGTAGATAAAGGGATGATATGTGTGTGGGCAATAGGAGGGTCATTAGTAAAAGCCATTTGAAGAAAAATTTCAAAGAACCACACCTGTCCTTCCTCTGTCCCTAGGAACAAAATGTAGAGGTATTCCACTGATGACTAGGAGTGTCTCCACTCTAAATTATTATAGATTGCTGAATACTGAGAGTTTATTTTTTTCTGTATTGTTCTTATTTAGATAGACTTCAGGTGCACATAATTAGATTAACGAGGATCTATATTATGACATATTCTCATCATTGGTGAATGCCTGGATCATTTTTAGTATTTAGTTAATTTAAAATTTTAATGATTATGCATTCATCTACCATGACAAATAAAAGCTTGAATCTCATTAATAACTGACATTGAACCATATGTTGGCTCCTAAGAACCTTGCTTTCTCCAGTCTAAATGTTGTGCTCATTCCTCTTTTGTTTTCCTTTTTATCTTGTTCTATTGAAACTGTATGCAAGCACAAACACTTCTCTTACTCATTTCATTTTAAGTTTATATAAAGGATGCTCTGATGTACAGAATCTTTGGGGGTTTTAAAAATTAATATGTGATTCATCTAAATCACTTTATGCAACTGTACCTGGTATTTTCACTGGTGTATTACATTTCATTTTGTGACTATGTGGTTGTTTATTAGCCGCCCTCTTATTGGACATTTGGGTCTTTAATGTTTCCCAAAATGGCACAGGTACCATTTTGAGGTTGTCCTTGACCTATGGAATTCACATTAGTGAATGGCAGTTAAGAATTCCTAAAATGAGAAATGAGCTACGAGTACAGGGGATGCCAAGATGAGTAAAATGCATATTTGTCCTTTGGTAGTTAGCCATCTGGAGATGAGACACAGACAACCCTGACCACAGAGGGCAGAATCTGCTAAATGCTGCAGAGTAACACGCAGAGAGCTCAGGCTAATGGAGATGAGGAAAGAGTTCATCTTAGCTTCTGGAAGGTGTGTAAGGTTGGATCATGGTGTAACTGTGCAATTTTCATAGGTGGAAAGGAGGAGCAGTTGAAGAGGCAAGATATATCTGGAATCATAATAGTATGAGTAATGCAGAATACATAATTAGGACTTTCCTGGAGTGGTTCAAGACTATGTTACTTAACTGGGGATGGGTGCATTTCATCAAGGGGACAAGTGGTGGTCAAATCTTACTCTGGTAGGTTTGACATTTGGGAGTAGTTGACCTTTTATCTGTAGGTGAGAGTTACGGAAAAAGACTGTATTGGTGACTTTATGGCTCTGAGGGTGTGTGCAGGGAGTTTGAGGGGATAGTTTTACTCAGTTTAGGTCCTTCTTTGGAGCACCTACAGACACACTGAGATGGGTGTTTGTGGTTCCCTGGGAGATTCTATGGATATCTTTTTGTCTTCAGAGTTTCACCCAATCCCTTGATAGTTTCCACAGAATTTTCAGGATTGCTTCTTACTGTCAGGACCTCAGTCCTTGAAAGTGGAGACATTGATTTTTGACTATTCTACATCGGGCCTAACATAAGTCTTTTTCTCTAAAAATATTGTATATTTTAATATGTATACATATAGTATATATATATATATATATGTATTCCCAACCCTTACCCTCAAGAAAGAGTATTAAGGAGGAGGGAGAATTTTTCCTGTTCATTTTGAAAGAAGATGCTTTAGTATGCACACATTTCGAAAGCAATGGAAAATAACAAGTGAGAGGGACCCCAAAATTCTCCCTGCTTCCCACCGCACAGGTACATGTGCATGCATATTGTACCTACTATTTGGATGCCACCAAATAATTTTATTTTGGAGGCATTTCTATACATTGAAAGGAAGAGAGAAATGAAGCCCTTTTTTTCCAAGTGGCTCTTTACATAAATGATTTGGAACAATTTTGAGACAGACTATATCCCGATTATTCTATTACAAGGTTGGAAGGTCTTCACTTTTAGAGGAACAGTGCCCTAGGTCCTGCCTGCTGAAGCCCTCCTGGAGAATTTTTGTCAATGATGCCTAACTGGGAAGCAGGACTGAGCCTGCTCTGAGGGAACATTTTGCCCCTAATTGTGTAGATATGAGCTCCCAGGCACTTATTTCTGATTTGGGGCTATGAGTGTGTCTCTTTAAGAGGTGGAAGAAGAAGAGAAGAAGTATTTGAAGGCTCTGATAAGAGACTGAGCCTTCAAAACTTGCATAAAATTAGGTAATCAAGTCGCAGTGACACCACACTGGCCCACCAGCAGCAATCTGTAAATGAATACCTGGAGCTGAGCTGAGCTGAGTAAGCAGTGATGTGGTTTGACCTGAAGAGGGGATGAGAAATAGCACCCAGGGCTACTGGAAAAGGTGTGACCTGCCCAGCTCAAAGCCATTCCTAGGGAGGCCCAGGGTCTGGTACTTACCTGAAAGGCGCATGGTGAGTGTTGGCTGGCTACTTGGATTAAAGAATAGGAGGAATTCAAAGGAAAAGCTAGGAAATTTCCAAGGCAATCAAGAGAGAGGACGGCAGAAAGGCGTAGCACTTAAAAGCGTAAGATTCAAAGACACGCACATCTGGGTTTGATTTGGACTGTGGATAACCGTGGACATTCTGTACAAGTGCTGCCTGAGTCTCTTCATGTCCAAGAGAGAAACAAGCAAGCCTATCTCAGATTTCTTAATGCCTATTGAATGTTAATTATTGTTTCATTAAATGTTAATTAATTATTGTGTTTTCTCTCCCCTGAAAATACAAATTCCCAGGTGTGGGGCCTTGGGTTATTTTATGCACTGCTCTATTTTCAGAGTGCAGAACAAATGAATACGGAATACATTCATAATGAATGAAAAAAGAAAGTATCAGTAGAGTTGCTACTTAGGGTAAATAAGACAAATACAATGTGTTTCTAAAAGTTTCTGGTGTATACTAAAGTGTACTAAACAAGATACTAACCTTTCACTCCTATTCACCTGTTGTAATATTGGGACATGGGCAAAGATCCCTGGTTGCATCCTGGGGGAGAAGAACTCTGCATCACCTAATGGAACCAATGGAAGTCTAAAATCTTGCTAGGCAAACATTAAATCCTGTAGTTCCATGTATGGGACCTGAGGCAGTCTGTAGCAAGATGTGAACTCTGAAATACTCGGGCGGCCCTATGGTACTTCCAGTGGTTATGGCTCCCATGGCTTCTCTCCTTGGTTGGCTCTGTTCCTTCCCTACTGCTTTCCTTAGATGACCCATGTTCCTGACTTCTCCACCCATCTGAGGTCTGCACTGTACCTTTGACCTCACTTTCATAGTTTCACACAATGGCCTCTCAGGGGCACATTTCCTGGTCTCCCAGGCCTTTGTCTGAAATGTAGGTAGAAGCCTTTCTGACTCCAGAACTCTTGAATTCTGCATGTACCTAAATCCAGCACCATGTGGATGATGCCCAGGTCTGCTGCCAGCTCTAGCAGTAGCCAGGCTTCCTTCTCTTTTGACTGTAGGAGTCAAGTACTTATGAATCAAATCCCAAGGAACAACTTACTTGCTGCTACTGTTCTGGGACATGGGCATCTGGGAGTGTCTTCTCAAAGCGAAGTCTCTCACTTCTGCAACTGTGAGGTTACCAGTTTGGAGTCCTGTTGGGTTTTGTGATGTCCTCAGGTTATATTTTCTGTTGCCTTCTTCTGAAGTACTTGGCTTTTTCTAGCTATTCTTTTCAGTGACCAATTTCTCCTCTCTTCCATCTTTGTAGGCAACAACTTCACTAGCACTTTTTTTTTTTTTTTTTTTGCCAAACTCACAACATTTTGAATCATTCTTCTGGTCTCTTTGCTCTTGATCTCATCATAGATCTGGCTAAAACCTCCCAACAATAGCCATGCCATCAGTTCAACATTAGACTACCTTGAAATTTCTTCTGCAAGATTATTTAATCTGTCACCCTTAAATTTAGTCTCAGGAAAAGTTGCTGGACCTGAGAAAAAAGGTAGACAAACTTTCTGCTAAGGCATAGCACATGTTTTCTGGATTTCAAAAGCCACTGTAGTCCTTCATCCCAGCAGAAACCTCCTGAGCCTGGTCTTTACCTGCAGAATTTTGTCATTAGTCTAGTCTTCTAAACTCTGACCAGAATCTCCCATCAAGAACATCCTATGGTGTTCCAGCCCTGCTCTTTTACCTGGTATCTCCAAACCTTTCACAACTCTTCCCATTCCCACAAGCCAGTTCCAAAAGCTCCTAAACCGCATGGTCAGGTACAGTCACAGCAATGACCCCACTTCCCTAGCACCAAATTCTGTCATAGTTACTTTTCTTATTGCTCAGACAAAATACCCAACACCCACAAGTTAAGGGAAGAAATTTTTGCTTAGCTCCTAGTTTCAGTCCATAACCAGCTGGCTCTAAGGCAGAGTGGCTTGGCAGAGGGGCATCACAGAGGAGAACCAGTTCTTGGCAGACAGAAGACATCAAAAGCAAGCAGGAAAGGGGCCTTAGTAGCTTCTTTCTGCCCCTTTTATACTCTATCTAAGACACTGGGATTAGGGTGGCACCAAAGCAACCAGTGCACTGGTTTAGTAATCACACACTCCTAGTCTTAGCGTCACATACTGTAAGCCCGACTGCCTCTGAGAAGGCCCACTTATGACACCATGAAGTTTTGTGGGACATCTAGACATAAACCATAATGAGCAATAACGGTCTATTTTTATTCTCAAAGCATTATATATTCTTTGAATGGAAATATAAAATAGAACAACATATAAAATAGACAAAAATAAAGTGCTCCAAGTGGGATTCACTGCAGTGAGGTTGAAGTTCTCAGATTCCTGTTTTATTGACCTACTTTTTTATTCCAGAATTTTGCTTATTTCTTTCCATGGAACTCAGAGGTTATGATCCATAAAGGAGGGTACAATATAAAACAAGACAAGAGGCCACCAAGGCTATTTAGGATTTTTATTTTATTCACGCCCAGGCATTTATAAACTTTTTTCCACTCAGCTTCACCTTGTCCTGGGAAACAGGCTTTCCTATCCCCGCTACATAAATGAAGGCACTAAATATAAATGAGAGTAAGGATTTTATCTATCACTCTCTAGTCTTTAATGAGTTGAGCAAAGATTAGAGCCTAGTTCTTTCTGACTTCAAAACAAGAGCTTTTGTCTCCAAACTACTTCCAAGTTCTAAACAGTGTTTTTCTTGTACAGGCAGTAGTAAAGTTACTTTTAAGAACAGGGAGGACAGATGTCTTTCAGATCACAACCTTTCCTCTTAGTTTCTTTTGTCCCCTGCTAGACCTTATCTATGTGAAATCTAAAGGCTAGAGTTTTTTGGGAAAGAGCAAGTCCTGAAGCTCACATATGAGTGAGACATTGGGAGAAAGAATGGGTGGCATGGAAGCTTTAGAACTTGGCCAAGTTTACAAAACCAACACCAAGAGACATTAGTCTTCTTACCTGAACTTAATTTTTAAGATAAACTCAAATGAAAGTCCTTTAACTGCCGAACAAGCAGCTTTTGCCTTCACCAGAGCCTAGTAGTGTCTACATGTCCAAATATACACGTCCAAACATGGACCCCATGGGAATCCCTGGAAAGTGCCTCCTGTTAGACCTTGTCATGTGCAGAGGGTACAGCACAGGGGATGCAATGTCCCGCACTGTCCTGTGCTTCAGATGAGCAGGTCTGTCAAGGGCAGAAGCCACTCTCTGCTGGGAGCCCTCAGGAATGGCATAAATTGAGGCCTGTAGTAATGCAATCATGTCTAGTCCACCTTTAATGAGGGTGTAAGCAGCCTCAGATTACCTCTGTGGCAAAAAGACAACTACACATAAACCTCAATTACTCAGACATTTAAAAATCAATTTCAAATAAAATGTCCAAGTGATGGAAGTAAAGAGATTAGAGAGCCCAGGACATATACACAGGCCAGCCAGGTCTTGTCAATGCAATTCAGGTGGGCAAATCCTGTAATGTAATAAAACAGGCCAGCTTTGTGCCCCCAGGGGATAGAGGGGGAGAGGTCTTATCTCCCAGCTTCCCCTAGAAGCAGAGGAAGATTCCAGTGACTAAAAGGACAAGATACATTCAGTGACTTCTGTACACTGAAGTTGTGTTTGGAATGCTATCTTGATTTCTTTTACAATTGTGAAGAGGAAAAGTCACTTTAGGCTACCAGTCAAGGTCCCTGCCTCAACCTGGCCTCCAGATGAGCTATAATAAGATATCTTATTATCTCTGCAAGGGATTGTGACTTTTTTGCTAGTCATATCTTCTTATCATCCCCATGAACATGCTGGTAATTTAGACCAGTAAATTTTTATGAGCATCCATGTCTCAGGGATTATGCTAGCATGCAAGTATACAAAGATGAGGAGGTTTTAGTCTCCGCTTTGATTCAGTGAGGAGTGCAAGAGGTGAGGTCAACTCCTCACCTGCTTAGGGTAGGGTATATGGATGCAAAAACCAAGACATGCACCTTTAGATAACCTAGGTCTGCTGGACATGGTGGCACATGCCTATAATCCCAGCACTTAGAAGGCTGAGGCAGGAGGATTGTTGTGAGTTTGAGACCTACCTGGGCTACAAAGTGAGCTCAAGGCCACCCTGAACTACATAACAAGGCGCTGTCTCAAAAAAAAAAAAAAAATAGGATAATCTAGACCCTTTTACACTGCTGAATCTTAACCTGTGTGGAGAAAAGAGATCTTTTTTGGCTAAATATTTGGACTTTCCCTTGTTTCTGTGGACTTAGATGCTTTTTCAAACCCTCTTCCCACCTTCTTTCTTCCCTTTGTTTGGCTAAAGGTGGTAGGAGTCAAATGTCTGTTACTGATAACTAAAGAAACAACTAAAATATAGGATAGTATCATTAATAATAACGAAAGCCAGCTTTTAAGATTGAGCACTGTTTCTTGTGCTAAATATTTCACTTATCTTTCATTGGTCACCAAATCTGGCCTATGAGGTGTATATTTCTATTGTCTTAATTTCCCCATTTTGTAAGCCAGCCTAAAGGGTTGTGGCTTAAAGATGTGTTTATAGGGCTGCTTGGCTTAAAGAAGTGTCATACTTAACTCCAGTGGGATTGCTTGCCCAGTAGATTTTCCCTATCCTGAAAATTGCCACCATGCCCATTAATTTTGTATTCCATGGTACCCAGATTACTCATGGTTCTCCAAAGACCCAGAACCAATCGGGAGAGAATTTATTAGGAGAGTTGGTTCCTGTGATTATGGAAGCCAAGAAGTCTCACAGAAGACGACAGGCTGGAGACTCTGGGATGTGTGGGTAGCTTAGTCCAAGTCCAAAGATCTCAGAACCAGGAAAGCCAATTATGTAATTCTTGATCCAAGGTCAAAGACCCTGTGACCCAGGGAGCCTGCTGGTTTAAGTCCTGGAGTCCAAAGATCAGAGAGCCTGAGTTCTGATGTCCAAGGGCAGACAAGGTGCTGCTGCTCCAGGAAGTAGAGAATGAAAATTGTGTTTTGTCTGCCTTTTTATTCCATTGAACCTTCTGTCCAGTTGGAGGGGCCACTCACACTGAGGGCAGATCTCCCCCATTTAGCCCACTGACTAACATGTTGATTTCCCCTGGAAGCACCCTTGGAGGCACACCCACAGGTAATGCTTTACCAGTTCTCTAGGTAATCATTAATCCATCAAGTTGGTACCTAAAGTTAAGTATCACAGTATCCCTTAAAGTTGTATCAAAAACCTAAAAACAGGATTCATACAAAACATATGAATTTAAAAATCTATTCAACCTAGTAAATCTGGTTCAAAGGAGATTAGCTGATGGAAATTTATATAGTTATTCACTCAAAGGGATACTGTAATGAATTTGCAAATGGATATAAAACTAGTTGGAATAAAGCTATAACCTTCTGGCTATTTTTTCCACCTTATAGAAATTTACTAGAAGACATATACATTTAGAGTATATGAGTTCTAATAAAACACTAAGTAGGAAATTCAAATACAGGTACATTCTCCAAGGTCAGAGGCAACAAACTTTCTAAACAGCCATTTAGTAAATATTTATGGTTTTATAAGTTTATGGTCTTTTGAAAACTATTCAACTCTGACAGCATGGAAAGAGCTTTCAATATACATAAACAGTTAGAGATGATTATGTTCTGATAAATTTTATTTGCAAAACCACACGACTCCCAGGAGTTCTCGGAGTCCTGTATTAGATGATTCACTAATACTTGGGTAAACCAGTTAAACAATGCCTAAGGTTGTCATTGAAGGAAGAGACATGTACCTATCTTCTTGCTGTGTTTGTAATTGTAGCTTCATTTTTATTAATGATACTCAAGATGAATTGAGATTTGCTGAGGCAGTGCTCATCTCTATGGATACAGTGGAGCCTTTACATTTACTCAGGTGGACTACATTATCTCCTTGCCTACCTTCATTAGAGTTGATGGGTTCACATTTGACATTTGTTCCGAGTGCCACATTTTTGAATGCTACTAAGCCATTCCTGCCCTAGGCGTTTTTTCCTTTCTTAAATGGTAGAGATGTAAACTCAGGGGCTAATTTGCTTCTACTTGCTTAGGAAGCATGAGAATTGAGGTAAGAAGGAACCCTAGTCACCACCCAGTTCCTCTGTGCCTCAGTGTCATTATTTACTGATGTGTAGTGAGCACTGTGCCTGCCTCATAGGCTGTTACATAGCTTAAATGTGATACTATGTGTAAAGCGCACAGCTTGCTGTCCATTAAGTGTACTGAGAATCACTTCTCTGTGTCTTTGGGATTCCTCTCTTGTCTTCATCTCAGGTGGCCTTCATGCTACACAGGTTTAGTGCTGACATAAGAATTTTACTGATGCCATAGCTCTGCATTTTCCTTGCTTGGATTCAATGTCCTTTGTCCTCCATGATATTTTATTTCACCATATATGTCTGACCTCTAACTTTCCTTCAAACTGCTTCTAGTGACTGTGTTTTAAGTGTGCCAGCTTCCCTTGCTTAAGTGAGCAAAATATCCAAGAGAGTGGAAAGGATCAAACCCTGATTGATCCATCATGTGGCTGGGGCTTTCAAGAGATCACTTTTAATCCCATAATTATTAACCATATTTAGAGATGAGACTGAGGCCTCATGGCACTAAGTTGACAGCCCCAAATTGTATTCCTACAGTGTTTGGGGGCAACCAGGCTCCAGAGAACTCTCAGTTCTGACCTGATAGGAATTCAGAGGCCAGTGTTGGATAAAAGCAGGATGTAAAGCCAGATCATTCCAGATGGCTTAGATCCATCCAAATGCAGCCTCAGTTTTTGAACAGAAAAGGGCTCTATGTCTGCTCACATGAGGCTCATGACTTATACCAGGTAGGACCAATCACTGTAACCTAGGGAAGTGACAGGACAGGGAAACAACAAAATGAACTTTCTCTACAGAATATTGACTTTGTGTGTCTAGGGCCTTAGTTCCTAATCACAAAGTGATGACAGAAACCAATGTTACTGGACACTTGTACCATTGCATTGATTCCTCCAATTCATGGTGACATAGGCATTATTTCTGTCACTTCTCAGTGGAAGAAAGAGGCTCATTCAGACAAAAGAATGTGCTCAACCACAGAGCTGGTGACTATGCAGCCAGCATTGAAAGTGACTCCAAAGTCCATGGACTATCCTCTCTCCCAGTTTCAGCTACTGTTGCTGGTAAACTCTGTGGTGGGTGAGAACTCTCTGGCCAAAAATGAAAGAATCTACTTTTGTCAAACAACACAAATATACTATAGGACCACTTCGATTGTACTATATCTTACTTCAAAGAATTCCTTCACTGTGTAGAGAGTGGCAATCACATAGTAGACAGTAAGAAACAACTGCTGAATTGAGTTAGGTAACTACTTACTGGCTAAACAGAAAATAATAACAGATATAAAAAGAAATAATCTAGGCTTTTGCATGGTATTTTAATTTTGTTTTGCTGCTTGCCAAAAGTAAAAGTAAACTCTTTCTGGGCTGTTTCATAACTGATAGATTAACTTGGCCTAATTGTTGATCCATAGAGAATGCTTAGAAATATCAATACCTCGGGGTTAAGTTTCCCAACTTTTGTTGTGGAAATATTTAGTCAGCTAATGATCTCTCCCTTGCTGTTAGCTTTGGCAGAAACTGTACCCCTAGTTTTTAAAGAAACATGAGAAAATAATCCTTACAAAGAACTTGTATGTGCCTGTTTGAAGCTCGCAAAGTGCTAGAATGTGGATGACCTGGAACAACAAGGAGGAAATTATTTCAATTCCTTGTAAGATATGAGAAAACCTCACAGGAACTGATACATTTAAGAAGATGTATCCATGATTGGAATCAATTAAGCAGAAAGAAATATCACATGCAATGACTCAAAACACATGGTTTTCAAAGGAAATCTTCTCTTTCCCAGGTAATATCTAAGCAGCCTGAGTAAATTTCTATTTGAGGGCAAGCCCATCCATCCATTTACCTATCCATCCACCCATCTACCCATTCATTCAGCCTTAATATATGCTGGATTTCTAATAAAGAGAACACAAATATCTCAAGACAGGATTTCCCTTCAAATAGCTTACTGGAAGTGATATAATTTGTTCTTTGTAATTTCTTAGCTAATAGATATTTAGCATTTCATATGCTTAAGAAGCAGTACAAATATCTTATTGAATTTTCCTAACTATCCCATAGGAATGTTATCATCATTTATCTTTCAGAAAACTGAGTTTATATGATGTATATATACACAATGAGCTCTAGTAGCAGATCTAATCCTCCAACTTCCTCTTCCCATCTGACTCCAAAGGAAATGGTACACTTTTAAGTATTTCAGTATCATGTCAGTTTAGGCAAGACACATAATCAGAACATGAACCTCATCATACTCCAGTGTCTGGGAAATAGTGATATTTTTGGAGTGTGAAAATTATAATTATTGTGTGTCTATTCCCTGGAGTATTACTGTGAACTCTAGGAGAATGGCTTAAGAAAGTAAAAAGAAAAAGTATCTTTAAGAATTCTTGGTGGTGAGTTTGATCCTTAAGAAAGCGGACTGAGAGTATCTGGTAAAGAACACAGAGTAGGTAAAGGTACAGAAAGTGTGTCCAGTGAGCCTACAAGGGAATGAGGCTGCACAGACAGCATCCTTGAAGGGTGTGTCTCTTCATGTTCTTCAACTGGCAAAAGTCTAAATGTCCACCTTTGAAGTGTGTTTAATATGAGTGGCATCCATGCTGTGTGCTTGATGGGGAAATGGTGGGCATTATTTCTCGAGTCAACCAGTCGGCCCCAGATGGGATCTGATCAGACTACTTCCCGGTTGTGTGACTGAGCCACTAGTGATGGGAGAGGGAGGAAGCTGGAGAGGCCGGGAGAGTGTGGCATCACATCATCGGGAAAGGGAAGGAGCAGAAGGAAGGGACTAAAAAACAAGTGCAATGCTGTGAAGATTTTTCGTGTATCTGGCCTCTTATGTTTAAGAAGCCTTTTCACTCCCTTATCCAGGAACATGAATGCAGATGTCACTGGGGGAAACAAGTGGCATCTGGTGTGGGCAGAAGGTAGTTGAACACACACACACACACACACACACACACACACACACACACCTACTTCAGAAGAGATTTTATAGCAGGACAGTGATGAGCCCAAGCTGCCCACCATCGTAAATGAAAGAGAAGGAGAAAGTTAGCTGGGGGCCAAGTGTCTGCCACATCTCCTAGTCAGCCTGTTTGGTTGGAAGCATGCCGGAGTAGAGGTAGTAAAAGTCCCACTCTGTCTCTGAGAACATGTATTTCTCAAGGGATTTGAAAGAGGAAACCTCGATTGCTGGTTTCTTTGTGCTCATATTTATCTACTTCCCTATTAAGAAACTGGTTCTTATATGTTATTACTAGCTGTATGTTAAGTATCTTCTTGAGGCAAGTTTAAAACTTTCTCTGCACACACATACAAATATACACAGTACTATGTTTAATAAAACTTGAAAATTTAACTGCAGCATATCAGTAAATTAAAGAAAGCAAATACCCCTGGCAACATCTGAAAAAAAAAAGTAAGCTTAATATTTCCCAGAAATGAACAGTTCCATAATAATGGTCACAAAAAATAAACTAAAACTTCTAAATCCATCTTAGGTACATGGAAAGTCCACTGCAGTTTTCTTAAGAAGCTGATACCAAACTCCTAAAATCCACTTTAAATTCTAATAGTCTGCTTTCTATTCCAAGCTGTTACTTACTGGTGCAATATTTCCATTGAGCATGTTGAGCAATGGCTTATAGATGAGTAAGGAATTTAGAATTCAGTAGCTGAATTCATCAAGCCATTTCCAGTAAGTAACCTGAAACTCCAAGAAATGGCAAGAATATAATTGCCAATCAAAATAGCTCTTTGCATGTGCATAAATACTGAGATCAATCTCTGGTTAACAGAGATCATTTCCTATCATGTTCATGTTTTTAATGTTGTGACATGGATTGCAATGATTGCTTTATATTATTACATTTTCACTGGCATTTGAACCACGCTGGAAGAGAGATCAAATAACCAATACAGAATATACTAACAAGGTAGACGGTTCTCTCTGCAAATAATTGGCTTAAAACTCGGGGCACATATGCTATATTATTGAATAGTCTCCTCCTAGCTTTTCATGGAGATTTCACTTAAATACGACAAAGGAAAGAAGACAGAGAGTTCATCAGTGCTCCAAGGGAAAATAAAGAAACAGGCTCTTGCTATACAGTATTTCCTGATTGAACTTCTGTTGTGATTAAAACCAATGATGATTCATACATTCTCTCCAATTTCTCCAGGTAGCCCTATTTTGTCTCCTTCAGAAAACCTGGAGTATTCTTCAAAGACTCGGGAAGGCTCAACTGTACTCAACAATTTTTGGCACCACTGAATAGGTCATGGGTTAAAAGGACAGGGCCCATAAATAATGTGTGAATAAAACCCGGCTTTTCCCACTAACATCACACCTCTACTAATCCAAGCTCAAAATGGGATCTGCTTTGATGTCATCCTCTTTCAAAGGATTTTACTTCTCAAGCCCTTATCAGCATATCCAGAGCTTTGCAACTGGTCATCCATGACATGCCAGATGTCAGTTTGTGATCCGTGGCATGCCAGTGAAGCAGCTTTGGTTGGTGCACTAAGACTTATGACCACCAATCATGATGTATCAACTTGAATGCATTAAAAGTTGCCCAGCGGATTAGAAAGCACACTTCTGAGTGTACCTGTGAATGCTTGATAATTATTCTAGCAAACTGAGGGGATAGACCCACCCCAAATGTGATTGGCATCAACCAATAAATTTATAGTCAGGATGGGACATAAAAGGGAAAGAGAAAGAAAGAGTGACCACTTCCAGAGAGCTCTAGTCTCTACCATTGCCTTTGGCCATCTGTTTCCAGTTTCTTCAGCTGTATAACACGGGCTCTCACCAGTAACTAGCGGTAAGCCTCTAGGCTTCTGACCTTGGACTGCTGCTACACCCTTGAGCCCTCTTGTTTGGTGGCTTTCATTTTGGGCTGAGCAGATACTAGAACCTTTAGCCCCCCAGCATGTAGATGGTGATGATGGATTCTCCTGCTTCAATTCCTCAGGGGGCCAGCGCAGACCTCTTTCTTCTGGCCCTGTAAGTCTACCTAATAACCCCCCTGGGATAATTATTCAGATAGTTCCTATTCATTCTTTTTTAAAGTTTCTTTTGATTCTGCTCCTCTAGAGAAGCCTAACTAATACAACACTCACCGTAGTTCCTTTCTTCTCTGCTAGCAGAGGTCATCTCCTCTGTGGAGGATGGAAATGCCAGGCCTGGCTTTCTTAGCTTCCCTTGCAGCAGACGCATGGGCATGAGATCTATCCTGGGCTGATACAGCAAGTGTGCTTGACAGCTTCTAGAAAGGCTTTCCTGCCCCTAATTCAGAGACATTCAGGGCCATTCACCCCGAAGAGTGGTTACAACTTAAAAGATTAACAATACTGAATGTTGAGAAGACGGGATCTCCTGCACTGCTGTTCAAACCACTCTGAAAAAATAGCTTGTCAGTTTTCTATAAAGTTAAACTCTAACTAGGTGATCCACCAACTTCAATCCTAGGTGTTTATCTAAGAGAAATTAAAATATAATGTCTATTAAAGGGCTGCACCTGAGTACTCAAAACATGCATAATCATAGTAACCCCAAAGAGGAAACCTAAATTCCACTGACAATAAAAATGGCTAACCATGTCCATAAAATAGAGTAACAGGCATTAATAAAAAGGAATATAATACCGAGTGAAAGAAAGTAGATACACAAAAAATAAATAATGTACGGTGGAGGAGATGTAAAATTATTCAAAAGGCAAATGTACTTTATGATGACAGCAAACAAATTGGTGGTTTCCTGCAGCTGATAATAGAAGAAAGCATTAACTGTAGGTGGTCACAGGAGAACTTTATGGGACAATGGGAATGATTTTTATATTAATTGTGGTGTGCTTGGATGGGCTACATGTTACTTAACTACTTAAAACAAATATCTGTTTTACTGCCTATACATTTTATCTAAAGTTTATTTTAAAACAAGACACAGAAAGAAGAAGGATTCATCTTCAGCTAGAGGTCTTCTGCATGGAATGCTGGAAACTATGCAATCACCTTGGAATCATGAGGAGACCAGCCTACAACAAAACCACTGTACGTGGAGTAGGAAATGCACGTGCTGGGTCCGTGATGACAAGAAGACAATACAGGATATTTATGACAAATATGCCCTGCAGGAAATTGCCCTGGTCAGGGCCTTCCTTCCACGTATTATTATGTGTATAACCTTGGGAAGACTGTTTTCTTCTTTACCCCTCAGCTTTCTTATCTAAAATGAGGATAACAATAACAATCCGATCCATTTCCAGGGTTTTTGAAAGGATTAAGTTGGTTAGTATGTGAATACCACATGACAGGTCAACCAGTCCTCTCTTCTCACTTACTGCCTTCCCTCTCCTTTCCTTTTTTCTTTTGCTTGCCTGTCTGTTTTCCTTCCTTCCTTCCTTTCCTTCTTCCCTCCCCCCTCTCTCCCTTTCCCCCTTTCAACTTTTATTTACTCATACATCATAAATGCCAGGAACAATGCTGGGCACCAGCAAGCCCTTAGTAAATGCTTATCAATAAATGAAAGAAAATTACATAAAAACAGTGCCTTACATCTGCTAAACAAAGCAAGGGCCTTACTTGCTTTCCACTGTAGTACCACTATGACTGCTATTATTATTGAGCAGCTGCAGGTGCAACCCAGATCCACTCTGCTTCTGGCCTTCTTGTTATGTAAATATTACATGTTTCATTTTATAAGGTGTTTTTATTGGCTATTCTGGAAGTTGTTAAATGATAGCCTGTACGCTTTATCTGTCTCACAATCTGTTTTTGTCTGACCAACAAGCTAAGAAAATTTTTTGTGTTTTTAAGGAGTTATAGAAGAAGGAAGGGAAGAAAAGAAAGGGAGGAGGAGAAAAAGTAAAAGGATAAAGTGGAAAAGACAATTAGAGAACAGGAAAGCTAATCCCTGGACTACTTTGTTGGTAAAGCCCAAAGTATCCTTCCTCAAAAATACACGTCAGGGCCTGAGGTCAGTTCTTAGCTTCAGTGTACATATAATAGCAATATCTACCAGTCAGGTTGAATTAACAGGTCCCATTACGTGAAGTACAATGTTGTGCACCTGCTTCTGAGTAAGAGGAAAGTAATGGAAGAGGAGGGTAAGGTAACACCAAAGATGGTACAGCAGCTGGGTGCCTGAGCACACTGCTTCATGTGTATCTGGTCAACGTGAGAGAAAGGCCAAGTCCACTCTAACTCAATTCTGATGGCATCTAAGGGAATTAATTTGAGAAGACTTTTAGAGAAATAAAGGGACACTGTGATTATTGCTGACGACTTCAGTGTTTTAATTCTTTATACATGATGCCTAAAACTGAAATGCAGAAAGACCAAGGACAGTCACTTGATTCTCTTTACCTCCCCCATCTACTTCTATTTCATCCTCTCTGGTGATTTCCCCAACTCATCGCCTTTGCTATATATCCTTAATCTTTGATCATTTCTTCATATATAATACCTTAAACTTATTACCATTTCACAATTAACCATTATCTGTGCAAATATTGCCAAATGGACTACATGTGCCAAAGGAAAAATATATATAGTTATGTATATTATAAATATAATTGTATATGATATATTATGTAATATCTATAATTTTATTTGACCCTCAAACCACATGAAAGAATAGTTTCTATTCTCAACCTCAACACTATTGACATTTTTGGGGGAGTAGATGATTTGTCACTGCGGGGCTGGCTTATGTGTTGTGAGGTGTTTGGTGGCATCCCAGCCGCTACACACAGATGCCAATAGTCCCCCTCTCCTTTATCTTGATAAGCGAAAGTGACTTCATATGCTGCCATGTGCCTTTGCAAAGCAGAGGCTCATTATTATACTCACTTAAGAACCATGGCGTTAGACTGATTTTACATAAACCAGTTAATTAATAGCCCAAACATTCTCTGTTCGTAAGGGGAAGGACCAAGATACTAAATGTAGCTGTTTTCAAAGTTCTTCACTAATATGCTTTGGTGCCTTTTCATACCTAGCCTCTGCTCTTCTGACATGTGTCATTGGGTCTAGCTCCCGAGCTCCTCCTGACTGAAGGGAAGGTACAGAACTCTTGCTCACCTCTGCATTGTCCATTGCACGCAGTACTTGCTCTTGCACTCTCTCTCTCTCTCTCTCTCTCTCTCTCTCTCTCTCTCTTTTTTTTTTTTTTTTGTTTATACTGGGCATGGAACTCACAACCTTGTGCTTGCCAGACAGGCACTGTGCCACTGAGCTAAATCCCCAGCCCCTCCTTTTTTCGCTCTTTACCTCTCTACCAGTCCCTACCAGTACTATCTAGTATTAATTCAGGAACCAATTTAACAAACTTTGTGTGCATAATAGTTAACCTTGGAAATTTGAGGGGAGTGGAATCTCAGAAAAATTAAAGCACTATTTTCCCAGGCTAAATATAAGAGACCCTGGAGGCACTGAAGTTTCATTTAAAAAAAAAGAGTGTACTGTATCTCTCACTATCCTGAGAAGATGAAAAATAAGTTCAACAGCTGCAGAGCCGTAAATGATGAGAACAGCAGGGGGATCAGAACGTACCTTGCTGGCCCACTTCAGGTAGCCATGGGGGGGACTGAGAGCCAGGGAAGCGAGGGCCTGGCAGGGAGAGCATACTTTGGACTCTCAGTTGGTGTTCTGTACCCTGCGCTCTCTCTTTCCAGAAAGGACAGCCAAAGTCAGCACTGTGAAGCTAGGTTTCAAAAGTGGTTTAAAATGTTTCTGAATTACGTAATGAAGTATATCTAATAATTCCATTTCTAAATACTATATTATAGATACAGATCATTATGTACCATTTCTTTTAATACTTTTTGTTTTGTGATTATATGCTGATCTCTCTCTCTCTCTCTCTCTGAATCTTACAGCCTGAAGTAGTATAATGGTTATCATATCAGGTAGGAAACAGGAACCCCTTCAAGACAGTCAAACATAAGGAATTTTAGGAAATTTGTTATACCAGAGTATGAGCTCTGAAAAGGCAAACAGCAGTCAGTGAGGTAACCCAGAAGCTAATGACTGCAGAGAGCTACTGTGACCTCTGAGACAGGAGGCACCTAGGGTGTAAGGAAGTGATGTCACCAGTATTCAGAGATCTCCATACTATCAGTATTCCTACTATGATTGATCCACAAACCTCAGCACATATATAGAAAAAAAAAATAAAATTAGAAACATGAGAAGACAAGGCAACAAAATGCCTACAAAAATTCCTACCTCCCCCAAAGATGATCCATGGGGCATTGGTGGGGAGGAAATCAAAAGTCAAACAGCTGAATTACGTGACATGATAAAAGAAGAAACAAAAAACAGGTCAATAAGGTTCGTGGTGAGGTCAGAGATGAATAACTAAACGGTTCACAGACTTAATAAATAAAATGATCAGTGAGATTACAGAGGACATTAATAAAAAGCTAGGTGATCTAAACAAAATGACACAAAATAAGAATGACCAGTTTAGCAAGGAATTAGAACCCATGAAAAGGTACTAAACATAAATCTAGGCGATTAAAAATTCTATTGAAAGTGTGGGTGGTAGAAATGACCAATATGAGGACAAAGTGTCAAAACTAGAAGATTAAGCTGATGCAGGTGATCCATATACTCAAAGTACCTTAGAAACAACAAAAGAATATGGGAGATGGATTCAAAAACTTCAAGATGAGACAAAGAAAACTAATTTGAGATTATTTAGAATGAATGAAAAACCACAAAACAGCATAAATGGCATAAAAATTTTGTTTATAGAAATAATGGTAGAAAAGTTTCCAACTATGGAGAAAGAATTTAACAGAGAGAAATGAGGCATGTAGAAGTCAAAATAGCCATGATCAGAAAAACAAAAAACAAGAAACCCTCCCAAACACATCACAGTTAAAATCTCAGAGCTTCAACAAAAGGATAGAAGCCTAAAAAAGTGTTGATAAAAAGAAACAAATCACTGCTGAATGTAAACATTGAAATTACAGCACACTTCTCAACCTCAACATGTACCTTCAAGCCAAGGAGAGCCTGAAGTAAAGTGTTTTAAATTCTAATAGAAAACAACTTCTAACCCAGAATAATAAATTCTGAAAAACTGTCTTTTGAAATTGATAGAGAAATAATGCCTTTCTATGACAAAGAGCACTTTAAGAAATTTATGACCATCAAACCAGCACTTCAAAAATTTCTCAAAATTTGGCTGCGATATCCTAGCAGCCAAATCAACACTGGCAAAAGGTCTAGGAGAATGAATACACCAGGTAGGGTAAGATGCTAAGCAGAAGGGGAAAAAATGAGTCAGCAACAGGGAAATAACGCAACAGCAGGAATAAATCAGTACTGTTCACTAATAACTCTCAGTGTAAATAGTCTCACCTCTGTAATCAAAAGATACAGATTGGTGGATTGGATCAAAAAGTAAAACTCAACAGTATGCTGTGTAAAAGAAACACATTTAATCTAAAAAGAAATTCACAGACTAAAAATCAAAGGATGGAATACAATATTCCATGAAACAGAAGCCAATGAAGCCAAAGCTCATTAGAAGAGACAAAAATGGTCATTATTAGTTAATGGAGCAATTCAATAGGAAGAGAGCAATTACAGAAATGCTCCAAATATCAGTGCATCCAGTTTGATAAAACAAACATTACTGGACATAAAAGATCACATAAACTTCAACACAATTATAGTGGAAGATGTCAATACCCAATTATCACAAACAGGCTTATGAACTAGACAAAAAAGCAAGAAAGAAATATCATATTTGAATCACACCACTGAACAAATAAACTTCGTAGATATCTAGAGTGTTCCAGATAATACAACAGAATGTACATTCTTCTCAGCAGCACGTGAAATTTCTCCAAAATAAACTGCATGTTAGTCCATAAAATATGCTTAAATAAATACAAAATTAAAATTACCCCATGGATATTGGATCACAGTGCAATGAATGTAGAAATTATTGCAAAAGAAACCACATATTATACAAACACCTAGGGATTAAATGATGTACTCTTGAATAATCAGTGGCCCACAGAAGAAATCAAAGGAGAAATTAGACATTTACCTGAATCAAATAATAATGTCGGTACAACATACCAGAATGAGGACATAATGAAAGCAGTCCTCAGAAGGAAGCTTATAGCTGTGAATACTCACATCAGAAAAAGATAATAAATTCAAATAAACAACTTCATGATGTGACTTAGGGTCCTAGAAAAATATGAACAAGTCAAATCCAAAGTTAGTACCGGGAAGGAAATTGTAACGATCAGAGAATAAATTAATGAAGTGGAAAGTTAAAAATAACTGATGACTCAAAGAGCTGGTTGTTAAAAGAATAAATAAAATAGACAAATCCTTAAGTAATTTACAAAAAAAAGGAAAGAAACAAGAAAAGATCCATATCAATATGATTAGGAATGGAAAAGGCAAAACTCACAACAGACACCACTGAGATCCAGAAAATTCATAGTAACTACTTCAAATATGTGTATTCCAATAAACAGGAAGAGTCAAAAAAATGCATAGATTTTTAGATGTATATGAATTACCGAAATGGAACCAAGAAGACACAAAACCATGAATAATATAATAACATGCAATAAAATTGAGGCAGCAATAAAAAACCTATGCACTAAGAAAAACTCTTTAACAAAATCCAGCATGCATTCATGAGATAGAGAAGAACCTTGTCTCAATCTGATACAAGCCATTTATACAAATCTATGGCCAACATCCTATTAAATGGGAGAAAACTGAAAGATTTTCTCATAAAATCAGAAACAAGACAAGGATGTCTACTATCACTGTAGCTGTTCAATACAGTGCTCAAAAGTTGAACTAAAGGCATCAACCAAGAGAAGGAAATAAAAGAGATACAGAAAGGGAAAGAAATCAAACTATCCTTATACACACTGACAGGTTCTTTTACATAGACTATCCAAAAGTTACACCAAAAACCACCTAGAGCTAATAAAAAAATTTAGCAAGATAGCAGGATACACAATCAACACAGAAAAATCAATACACCAATAATGAACTCACTGAGAAAGAAATTAGGGAAAAACTACCAATCATAATAGCTACCAAAAGCAAAACACTTAGGAATTAACTGAAGAAAGTGAAAGATCTCTGTAACAAAAGCTATTGTACTGTACTCTGAAAGAGGAGAACAAAGAGGACATTAGAAAATAGAAAGGCATCCCCTGTTCCTGGATAGGCAGAACCATTATTGTCAAAATAATAATGCAAAAATACTACCTATTGCAAAAAATACCTATTCAAAAATACTACCAAGATTGATATATAGGCATAATGCAATTTCAGTCAAAATATCAATAGCATTCCTCACAGAACTAGAGGTAAGCAACCCTAAAATTCATATGGAACCAGTAGAGATCCAGAAGAGCAAAAGCAATACTAAGCAACAGGAACAAAAGAGCAGCCACCACAAGCCCAGATTTCAGATTATATTACAAAGCTATAGTGATAAAAATCACCTGGTGCTGGCAAACACAAAACAAACAAAATAAAACAGACAAGTGGCTCAGTGGAGTAGAACAGAGGATGCAGAAACAACCACAGGTACATTCAGCTATCTGACCTTTGAAAAAGGGGCCAAAAACATAGTGGAGGAAAGATAGTCCTTTGTCTTGGTTACTTTTCTCTCATTGCTGAGACAAAATACCCAATGCCCAAAATGAAGGAAGGGAAGGTTTATTTAGCTCACAGTTTGTGGAGTTTTCAGTTCATACTTGGCGGGTCCAAGGCAGAGTGGCACATGGCTGAGGGCAAGGGTTCATGGCAGCAGCACATAGCAAAAGCAACAAGAGCAAAAGGAGGAATGGCAGCAAGTGGCTTCTTCCTCTCCTTTACATATGCAGACTATCTGCCCCAGGGTGGGCAGAGCACTCACACCCATAATCCCAGCACTAGATCACAGATCAATCATAAACTCTATAAGCCTGCCCCATGACTGCATGGGGCTTTGGGGGTATATCCAGACACAAACCATAGCATCCTTTAATAAATAATGATGAGAAAACTGGCTATACACATACAGAACATTGAATCTAGGCCCATAATTCTTACTATGCACTAAACTAAAATAAAAATGAATCAAATATTAAAACAAAAAACAATCTGTTAGAAGACAAGGTAAAACTCTTAAAGACATAGGTATAGATAAGGACATTCTCAATAGATTCCACAAGAAATAACATCAAGAATCAATAAATGAGAGCATATAAAATTAAAAGCTTCTTCACAGCAAAGGAAACAACCAAAAGAGTGAAGAAACAACCTACAGAATGAGAAATATTTCTGCCAGCTACTCTTCAGAGGACTAATATCTAGAATACATAAAGAACGTGAAAAAATAATCCCTTCTATAAAAGACCCAATTTAAATAGGCAACTCAAATAAACATATACTTCTCAGATATTGAAATGGCCAATAAATACATGGAAAAAATGTTCAACATCTCTGGCTGTTAGAGAAATGCTAATTAAAACCACACTGAGATTCCAGCTTATCCAGAAAGAAACCAAATAATGACAAAAGCTGGCAAGGCCTCACAGGATAAAGGACCCTTCCATATTGTGAGTAAGAATGTAAACTATTAGTACAACTATTATGGAAATCATATGAAGATTTTTCTAAAAACCTACAAATGGAAATTCCATTTGACCCAGCTAGTCCCCTTCTCAGTTTCTTCCCCAAAGAGTTGAAGATATCATTATTACAGTGATATGTGCATCCCCGTGGTTAAACGAGCACAGCTCATAATAGCTAAATGTTGGAAGTGGTCTTTCTGTCCCTCAGCAGATGAATGGATGGAGAAAATGTGGTATTTGTACACAGTGGAATGCTACTGTACAGTAAAGAAGGATAAACTCAAGTCATCTGTAGGAAAATGGATGCACCTAGAGAAAACAATGTTAAGTGAAATAAATCAGATGCACAAGCTTAACTAGTGCATAGTTTCTCTTATATGAGAAACCCAAAATATAAATGAAGAGTAAGTTAAAGAGAGATAATAGGAAACAAAGATATACATCTTTGCAAATGGGGAAAGGACCAAGGGATAGGGGGAGCAGGGAGGAGAGAAGAAAGTGGCCTCAGAGAATTAAGACATGTTGTGCACATGTACCAACTCCCCGTGGGGAATGTCATTACTGTGTACAATGAACACGTACTAATAACAATTTTTCAGAGGTCCGATAATAGATTGGAGAACAGCAGGCATTGACCTATACAACTATCTTTGTTTCACCAACTTCTTAGACTATCTCAGTGACCGGTGCTTCATCAGGTCCTTCCAAAGAGAGAAAACCGAGAGGTTGACTCTCTTAGAGCCTAAGTTGCTGTTTTTAGAGTTCTTTGTCCTTATTTGAAAGAGAAGAGATTGGTGGTAAGGAAACAGGAATAAGCTGGGATTTAGGTACTGGTGAATTTTCTTGGTTAGAAGCTACCAGCTAACATTTTCAGAAATCCACCATACAACAAATAGGAGTTATACCATAACTGATACCATAGGGATCAGACCCACGCATTTTCAGAAAGAAAGGTTGGCCACTCATGTGGGTGATGTTGAGGATTAAGTACAAGCAGGTAATGGACTGAGTTATCATCCCCCATTATCCATGTCCACAGGTTGAAACTATAATTTCTAATGTGGCTGTAGCTGTATTATATTAAGACAGGGCTTTTATGGAGGTAATTAATGCCAAATGGGGTCACACGTGTGGGACTTTGTTCAATATGACTGTGGTCCTTTTAAGAAGAGGAAATGAAACCAAGGATGCTGTGCGTAGAGGAAAAGTCAAGTGAGCACACAGCAAGGAGCCCATCTTCCAGCCGAGGAGCTGGACCTCAGGGAAACCAAACCCGCTGACACCTTGATTTGTACTTCCAGCCTCCAGAACTGTAAGAAAATACCTTTCTGTTGTTTATGTCACTCAGTCTGTGGCATTTTGCTATGAAAACATGAGCAGATTAACAGGAGGCACCAAACACACATGATCCACAAGAGTCAGTGCTCCTTCTTGTTCCAAGGCTGATCTCAGGAGATCACTTGCCATGAACTACCAATCCCCTGGAATGATTTACCAAGTGACTAGTCTCTTTTCATAGTTAGAGATAAGCCTTCGACACAGTCCCATGGGAAACAACAGCAAGGTCTCAAGTTCATGTACAAATAGAAATGATCTGAAGAGCAGGGTTTAAATAGCACAGAGAAATGCAGAAGGAAAAGGTCCTAAATAGGTATATGATATGAGCACAGAATAGAGGGTACACAAGAGAAAATCTTCCATACATACAAATGTTCCATGTTAGCCTGGCTAGAATCATGGCTGAGACTTTAACTCCTTCATTATAGAAGGGATTTTCAGAAGTCCACTATCAAAACAAGGAAAAAAAGTCTGCAGACCACTGCTTGGTATTTGTTTTCTATAAACCACTTTGCATAGAAAATTATTAAAATAGTGTAATTTTGATACTTTTCCTTAATCTTACTATCTTCGATTGATCAGCACATAAGCATTCTATGTCAGTATAATTATGTATATATTAATTTAATGAAGAAGCTAAAAATTACATCCAAATAGACTTACAGTGCTTAGATAAGCCTTTAGGGCCTAGGGATTGTGAAAGTTGCTGTGTGATTGCTTGGGGGCAGAGCAATTTCAAGAAGTAAATGGTATTCGCCAGTTGGCTTTGCCATTAGCTGTCATGGAGTCTTACCAGGAATTCAGGATCTGCTTGGGATTAACCGTTTCACATTTTCCTCTGGAGACACATCCAAGTTCTATAAATCACTAGTAAATGTCATAAAGAACTTTTCCCTGGAGAATCAGGGAGGGTTGGGTTCAGGGAAAGCATGAAGAGGTTATCTACAGAAGGAAGGCCTGCTTCACTGAGCCGGGTTAGTCCCAGGAGGCAGCAAAGGAGCAAAGTGCAGCCACACTTGCAGGTGTATTGGACAGAGACCTGTGTGCAGAAGCACTAGGTTCCTTCCACCTCCACAAACTAAAGGAGGGAGTTTCCAAAGCAATTTTTTAGTACAGTGATACAGTGATACAGCTCTCTTCCCACAAGGTAACAGGGCAACTTTCACCCTCAGTGGTAGTTAGTACCCACTCAAGGTGCAGAAGGGTGTGCCTAGATCTTGGAGAAAGGGCTCCCTGGGCTGCCTTTGCTGTTACTACTAGAAACTGCGCCACTCTGGGCATTTGTTGAAGGTTCACAGGGTTCTCATTTCTCCCCTTCTATCCCTATTTCTTCAACCACTCTTCCCTGCAAGAACTGGGCACCAATTAGTTGCTGCTTCAAGCTTGTTTGTGTTGAAAATCTAACACCAAACAAGTTACTGGTGCTGTAGCGGAGATCATTTCTAGTGCTAGGGAACTTGCAGACACGTGCTGAGATTGCCATGGAAACAAGGACCTCCCAGATTTGATGTTGTCAACAGTTGGAAATGTATTAGCATTTTTCTGTGGATTGAATTGTCCCACCTCAATTTACATGGTAAAATCCTAATGTCTGTCTTTATTTAGAGATAGAACTTTTAGGGGAGAATTAAAGCTAAAAGTGCTCATAATGGTATGGTACTCATCGGATAGGGTGAATGACCTCAGATGAGGTGGAAGAGGGAGATTCCTATCTCCATGCACACACACTAGGAAGACCATGAATCAGATACCAAGAAGGCAGTACCAGTGAGTTGGAAAGAGGCACCATTCTAGAATCTGGCCATGCTGCACCCTGATCTCAGACTTCCAGCCTCTACAACCATAAGGAAATAAAATTTCTGTTGTTTAAGCCACCCAGTCTCTGATATTCTATTATGGCAGCCTGAGTAGCCTAAACCAGATTGCCCAAGTCAAAATTAACGGTGGGATCCCACTTTCCTGGTGTGTAGGGCAATGTTCCTGAACTCAAAGCTTGTCTACTGACCTGGGGAGTCTTGATTTCCTGCTGCTGTGGAGTTGCCAGTTATAGCTCCTGAGGGAACATGATTGCACACACTTTCTTATGTGCAGAAACACACTGGGGTGGGGAGGATGCATCAACATGCATACCAGTGCACTTAGGGCGGCCAATTGTGTGGTCTGCTCAGGGCTGAAGGCTTTGATGCGACACAGGACATATAGTGATAAAGCTGGACGAGTTCTAGGCAAACCTGGAAAAGTTAATTATCCTAAAAGGGTTAAATACCACCTGCTGAAGGACCCCTAGAGTGTAGTAATGGGGCATCTACTGACAGGCCATTAGAACTCTGAACTGGATTCCTGGTCTAATGTTACCATTAGATGAATTTGAATAAGTTACTTTCCTACTCTAGGTTTATAGTTTTCTACCGCAGAAATGAAGGACTAGATTACCTGAAAAGGATATTCTCATTTTAATATTATAGCTTTGAATTTGTGGGTTATTCTGTCACTTCAGGATTGGAGACACCTAAT
Source organism: Dinomys branickii (assembly GCA_004027595.1). NCBI lineage: Eukaryota > Metazoa > Chordata > Mammalia > Rodentia > Dinomyidae > Dinomys > Dinomys branickii. The sequence goes on from PVLD010008781.1 coordinate 45,909, forward strand.
TATACCAATGCACAACATAATCTAAGGAGAAGAAGGTTCTAAACTAGATGTGAGTATATAATGGTAACCAAGGTGCTGCCTTTATGAAGCTAAAGCTATTGGGAGTAAGACAGGATCAACCAAAACAGATGTGATACGTGCTGAGAAGAAAATAAGGAATTTTCCCCCATAGATCATGATGGATCATCTTGTGAGAAGGAATATTGTTTTGGCTGAGATTGGATGAGCCAAACATGAGCAAATAGGAAGGTAGAGAGAAGAGCAATAATTGAAAGCCTACAATGGGGAAGAGGTCATGACACTGAAGGGCCAGAAAGGCCTAAAAAACGGATGGAGCGCAGTGAATGAGAAGACAGTGGAAAGAGGTGGGGCTGGAGAACAGGCAGCGCCACAGGATGTCTCCTGTACTGGCCGTCATAGGCTGCTCAGTCTTTATCCTGGGTGCCAAGAGAGGCTTTTTAAAAGATTTGCAAAATTATCAGAGTTACAGGAGCTGATTACACTTATTTACAAAATTATTATTTAATTATCTTATTAATTACATAATCACACGCAACAATAATGTAACATAGCACTAAGTACGTAACTTATTCATGAGCTCAGTATTAATGAACCAACAAGAGTTATTGATGAAAGATGATCAATAATGCCCCCTCATCACTTTGAAGATTAATATTCACTTCAACATGGTTTTCACAGCAAATGATGAAATGAATCTGTGGCTTGATTTACTCAAATCTACTCTTTGGGAGCAGAAAATGTTACTTGGGACAAATTATTGTAATTAAGGTTTAATTGTTATCAGTGTTTGGACAAATACCCTTGCTGACTTCATCTCCAAGGAAGTAAATCACATTCTCCACCAGGTTACTTTTGTAGCATCAAATAGCCCTTAAGTGTTCAAAGCGATGTTACCTCTGACTTCGGATCTTGACAGGAGTTTGAATTAATGCAGTGAGGATCACAGATTTGATTGGTGTTGGTTTAAGGTTTATCCCTTACATATCCCTTACAAAAGCATTTACAACAGCTTCAAAAATTAAACACTGCAAAACACAGAGCAATAGAAAGAGGAGAAAAGTATACAAATCTTTTCATCTCTCCAAAAAAGATGACTGTGTAGTAGATGAACTCAGAAACTAAATTCTGCCAGTGAATTTTCTGAAAACAAAGACAGGAAGGGAGACAGGGTTGCATGATGTTTACTACCACATAAAAAAGAAGTGAACATCAGAATCACTCTGCAGAAACAAATTATTTTTTTAACTCCATGAAGAGAGGAAGGAATTTACCTCATAGATGTTTATAAAGAGGGCATCAGTTCTCTAGTGGCCATCATATTCAAGTAAAATTTTAAAGGGAAGAAGACAAATGTAGTTAAGAATAAATGTTTCTTGGGCTAGTGTCTGTAAAAGTTAAAGAGTGGTATAAACTCACCAAGGCAGTCTGTAGGAAGCCAAGGTATTGTGATCTGGGTACTTTGCTTTATGACAGGCTCTGCACTTAGAGAGTCTAGAAGAAAAGGGGTATTTCTTAGGATGTCCATTAGACCCTTTCTCACAAATTACAGCTGTTTTAAGCAAGTCTTTGGGAGGTACTGAGTTGTGGTGCATTTAGGAAGGAACAAATCTCAGGGGCTGTAGACAGGACTATCAGTCAGAGTGGACTGTAAATGGCTGGTGACGAAAGAGGCTGAGCCATCCTGCTGGGCTGGGGGTTATGGTGCAGACTTGTGTTTCCCAGAGCATATCCCATGAACTTTCAGAGGACAAAATGCATCCTTTTTCTGACAAAAGAACTTTGAGTATTCTTGAGAACTTGTAGAAGGTTTACTGTGAGCCCAGACTACTCTTCTTCTAGCTCATGAAGAAACACAGAGTGTGGGAAGATGAATGTAAGGACAGTGCAACTGTGGGACATCATTTCCTGGAGCTATTTGTCTGGCTTTAGAAGTTCTATGGCAGCTACTTAAGTTAAATCTACAAAATACAGTTTTGTATCATATATATTTTATCTATTGTGCTCTAATTTGTTTTTTGTGGCTTCACTAGATTCAAATGGCTGTTTATTTCTTCTTTTAATTAGAAGTATTTACTATTAAAACTAAGATTAAATATTAATTTTTCTTGCTTACAACGTGTGTGTGTATGTGTGTGTAAGTTTTTATTGAGCTTTCTTGGTTTTATCTAGGTCAATCTCAAGACAACAAACACTATCACGGCATTTGTACTGATTATAACATTCACAAGGAAGTCAGCCACACCATGCTACATGGCCCTTGCAAGTGGACCTGCTGCTGCTGAAATGCAACGTGCTTCAATGTGGTTGTTTGACATGTAGAATCCACTGGTCTGTTATTAATCTCTAAAAGTGATGGATGAGTCCCTGACCTTAACTTTCTCAGTGGAGAAAAGGCTTAACATAATCTCTACACATGTATGCAATTCATGCATATTTATGCCCAGTGTGATTATTATCTTTATCTTGGCAGCACGAGTCCCAGACTTACACTGGTAACAGGCTCTGCCACACTAGCAAATACAGTTGTCAAATGAGTCAGGTCAGGTCAATCATCACTTTTACCTTAATCATCACTGGGATTAAATATCTTAGGGCTCTAAGATGCCATGTTTAAGCAAGGGCAAGCACATTGTTTGTCCTAAGAATTTGAACCATACGGACAGAAACAAGATGGAGAGGATAATGGGAAGGCAACTGGGGAGAGACCATCTTGAAGACAAACTAAAAAGAAGGTGCATGAACTTCTTTTCTTAGATTTCAGAGCTACCTTGGTGTGTAAACTTCATGCCTCCTAAGTACCCAGTTCTTCCTTTGAGCCCATGACCTACGCTTCAGCTAATATCCTCCAACCCCTTTATTTTTCTTAAGTCAATGTTGGTTGCCATCAAAATATTAACTATACAGCTAGTAGGCAGAGGCATGGGGGCAAGATAACCTGAAACAAGTTTAGAAAGACTGAGAATTTCAGCAGGGTTAAAGTATAAGAAAATATGGACTTAAATACTGGAAAATGAGGAAGTGAGCATGGTAGAGGATTTGAAATCCAGGAGGAAGGGCAGGTGTTACTCATTTACAGTTCCTGTATCACAAATCAATTCATTTCTCCATTGAAACATATTTCTAATTTCAAAGCCATTACTCACATTGTTTTCATGGTCACTCACAGACAGGTACAGCATGACTAAATTTTGAGTCACCTCATGTACAAATTCCAGCTGAAGTCAAATGTCAAATAAATTGATTTTGTTTTTCTTTTCTTGTTTTCAAAAGTTTAATCTGATTATTTCTACCTTCTCATGTCAAATTGACACATCTTGTTTTGACTCTTGTTCTGTAAATAAGTGTCCTTTTCACAATATATGTAGAGCCACATAGTTTGCAATTTTGTGCTTTGATTGAAGATTTCAGTTTTTAAAATGAGCCACAGTGTAGTGTTTAAGTGCCGTGTAGTGTTCCTAAGTACAAGAGGCTGCTATGTGCCTTAAAATACAGATGGTTAGATCTACTTCATGGGCCTCAGTTACAGTGTCACCGGCTGTAAGTTTCCTGCTAATAAATCCACAAAATATGTTAAATAAGGTATCTTTACCCAGACATGCCTAAAAAGGTTATATACGGATTGATTACTGAAGACGTGACTGGAGTCTTTTAGGAACTGAATCCTGTATTTCTTTTAGGAACAAAGTTTCAATATTCTTAAGCTAGCAAAGTGGTGACTTTAGAGAATATGACTACTGAGCCTAATGAGAAGGGACTGTATTTAGATTTAACTTGGTCAGCAAAAGAGTTGGTGAAAGTTTTAAACCCAGAATTGATATGGTGACTTCTGGTGTCAGCATGGGTCTGTGTTCCCACACTTTTTCCAACCTCACCGTCCTGGCCTTGAGCAAGAAGGGATGAATCCTTTCTTTATCCAGTCTCCTATCACCTAATTCCCTGTCCCCAAGTCCCTACCTTTCCAGTGCAATTGATCTCTATTACCCTCTGGGAAAATTCCATTTCCACCTATGTGGATAGTCATAACTCATGATGTATCAACTAGGCCATCATAGGGTAGTTTAGGATTGGATGACTTCTGAAAGTCTCAACAATTTAACACAAACCAGTCACCCAGTTAAAGTTTTATTGATCTCTCTTGCATATCACTGATCTGTAGTTAGGCTGGGATGCGCTGGTGGCTATGTACATATTTATACTCCCTGAGATCCCAGGGGTTTAAGATACTATCCTTCATTCCTTCCATATTCACCAGTCACCACTGGTTGTGCTTGAACAAGGAGAAATGTCACATTGCCAGGCAGGATAGGCAGTCCGTGTCTGTAAGTTCCTGCAGCAGTGTCTCTTCACTCCCATGCTTGAGGGGGAAGGAGAAGCTCCTCAGCGGGTGGCTGCCTTATGAAGAATGCCAGCCAAGGTCCTTACCGCCACATTTAAGCCACTTAGCATCACAGGATCATGGAGAAAGAGGCAGATGCGGAAGAGACTCTCGGAATGTCCATTTCCCCTTTATTACTTGCTTTCCTCCCTCTTAAGATGCTTACTTTCCAGAAGAAAATAAAGTTAGAATAGAAAAATCATTCCTCTCTTCTTCTGATACGTTGTAACTGATTTTAAGATTCTGTGGCTGACTGAGGTGAATTTCTCTAGGTAGGGTAGAGCCTTTTAGCAAAAGTACTTACAGATGTTACAATGAGACTGGGCACCTTTGCAACTGATTTACCAAAACCCTTGAAGGACCTTTTCAAGGCAGGTGGCAAAGCAATAAAGTGCAACACTAAAGGGTTTTTAAAGGCAGAAGTGTAAGAAATGCATGCAAGGAACCATTTTTTCTCCATTTTGCTCATGTTTCTTCCCTACTCTCTGAGCATAAACCAACACAGTTTTCACAAAGCTCATTCCAGGCTGGATGGAGAGAAATAAAAGCACTCATTTTTCCCAGCTTCTCATATGGGTACAGGTAGAGATTTCTTCTCTATTTCAAGATAATTGTAGAAAGGTGCCTTTGTGTTCCTTTAGGAGTCACAGTCAAAAATATCTTCCTGCAAACTCATAGTATTTGATAGTTAACCAGATGGAGCATTGCTTTTAAAAACATGCACACTTTAAGCATGCATAAACTACACCTATTATGCTTTACTTAAAAACCTCTCCTGCAAACAGAAAAGAGGGCCTTGCAGCCTCGAAGAGCACCAGTGCCTTGAGGAATTCCAGCTCTATGGAAGGATGACACTTTGGCAACCTGTTCGGTCTATGCAGTGAGTCAGTTGAGGGAGATGGGGTCAAGCAAGAGCAGAGCTGCAGAGGCTCCTTAGGGTGCAAACCCGGAGCAAGTGGGGATTTTGAGTCCTAGAGCTTTCAATCTGGCAGGGTACCTGTAGCTCATGTGTCCAACTGCCTAGTAGTAGTATGGTCCAAAACACTGAGGCTCTGAAAGGGGGTAGGGAAAGCTTAAATGCTGCAATTTGACTTTAGTTTTTTAATGTTCCAGGTACTATTTTCACCATTCTATGTTTAAGAATATGTAACTTAATAATACAGTAACTCTTCTAGTCTTCACATTGCTGCTATAACCTCATGTTTCTATTGCACAGATGGTGAATTTGAGGCAAGGGAAAGTTAAGCAACCACACCAAGGTCACACAATCGGTAAGCGATAGAACTTCGTGGTGATGACCTGAGATTATCTCCTTAGCTCTTTGAACTTCCCTCTCTTTATCTGCCCACTAGCGCTGATAATTACTTCCTTATTGGGCTGCTGTAAAATTTGAAATACAACTCCACGAGCTCTTTGTACGCAGTAGATGTTCGGTAACTGTGTGGGGCTGATGGTATTCACGAGGCAGGGGAGGAAATGGGGCCGTCTTTGAGGCTTCAGTTAACCTGGTTTTCTTTGTTCTTTGTTTAACCTAGACCAAAATTGACACGGGGGTGGGGGTGTTAAAAAGAGAGAAAAATAGGAAATTTGAAGAAAGTCACAACTGCAAAAAAAAAAAAAAAAAGAGGCAGAGAGACTTTGTATTAGCATATATATAATATATATTAAACATATATGCATATATAATTATGTGTGCTATTTATGTCATTTATATGCTCTATATATTGCATATATAAGAGGGACATATCCCATTCTACTTTTCTGGAGGAGAAAGATGATAGATAAATAGATAGATACATAGGTAATAGATACATGGACAGATGGACAAGATACAGACGTACATACACAGACAGAGGAAGTGGATCAGATAATTATGGCGGGTGATCAGTTCCAAAGGTTGACAAGCTAAAGAGCTGATGGTGTAGTTCTTACTCAAGGTTGGAAGGCTTGAGACCTGGAAGGAACTCATTAGTTTGAGTTCCATAGCAAAAAAAAAATGAAACACCCTAGTTGAAGGCAGTCAGAAAAGAGCAATTCCTTCTTACCACAGGGAGAGTCAGCCTTGGTTCTATTAAGACCTCCAAGTGGTTGAATGGAGCACATTCATGTGAAGAAGAGCAATCTTCTTTTCTTTCTGCTGAGTCACAGATTAACCTCATCCAGAAACACCCTCCTGAGTGTATGTAGAGTAAGATTCAAGCAAGTGCCTGTACACTCCTGGCCAGTTAAGTGGATGTGTAGAGTAATCACATCAAGTACATCCCATGTCACCTCAGCGCCCACCAGCACCTCTTTAACCATATGTAACTTCCAAAGAAAGAGTATAATAAGGGTCACAGTTCCGCCTAACACAACACAACTATCCTACTTACAACTGAGGAAAAAAAACCACATTAACTCCTTCCTCACAAGAGGATGTAAAGTCCTTGAGTAGTCTACTTTTCTCCTTTACTTCCGGTGATTTAAACAATATGGTGTGAAATTTAGCAATACTTCAAGGGTATGACATAAAGTCAGTACATCTTATATTATGTGATAAGGGAAGGAAAGAAAACAAGGATGTCTGCCTGATACATAACACACATACACACACAACAATATTTATTGCTAACAATGTAAGGAGAAAAAATGATAACACAGAATCTCTTTCTATAACTTGTCATGTGGCCACAATTAGAATTCATGGTTACCTTCTTCCACTGCCCGTTTTGTATTCATATGCTAATCACTGCTCTTTACCTGGTGAGGTGACTTCAGGGTTATATACCTGAAGGTTGTGGTGTATAGTAGTCCTAGCTGGAGTGGGTCATCACTCCTTAGTCTCAGGGCAATGATAGCACCAAGGCAAACTAAGAGCTGCTTGTCAGAAGGAAAGTAGCTGTCTGCGGATGATGGTAGGGTTTTGCTCCAAGATCCCAGAACTTATGCCGCTCTGTGTCTTCCACAGGCTGCAAATAGCATCCTTGTCTGCCACTGACACTTTCTGAGAACCTCCTGGGTCTTCAAGTTCAAGCGACATGGAAGCTCACGTGGACGCCTGGGCCTGTCATAGAACTTTTCCTTGTCATGAGCCCCCTCAAAGCAAGTTCCTCTTCAAAAAAACTAAACCTAAAAATTCCATTGGAGTTCTGTATCCTCCTGAAAGGCTAAATACCTCTTACAGTGCACAGATTACAGAGATATGGGCATACCCAGGTTTGTAATTCATAAGAGCTAAATCTTGGAATGAGTTTATATGGAAAATGTGATATGCAAGGGAGTACTACTCTGCTGTAAAGAAAGATAAATGAGTCATCGGTAGGAAAATGGATGCGCCTTGAGGCCATCATGATAAATGAACTAAATTAGACATAAAGGTTTAAATACAGATGGTTTTTCTTACATGAGAAACCCATAATATTATAAAAAGAGCAAAATCAAGGTTAAATGATAGAAAAAGGGGAGATAAATCTTTTGCAAGATGGAAGAGAACTAAGGGATAGAGTGGGGAGAGGGTGAGGGAAGGGGGATGAAAAGAACTAAGCAGTGTGTCTGTGTGTGTGTGTGTGTGCACGCATGCATGTGTGTGTGTGTGTGTGTGTGTGTGCGTGTGTATGTACCAACTCCCCAACATGTAATGTCAGCATTAAGTACTGCAAATGTGTAGAAATAAAAACTAAAAACTGAAAAAAGTATTTAAAACCTTGTTGTTCTTTGGGTCACTCATTAAATAGGCTCAAGTAACACATTTACATGAGAAACATATTGCCTCAAAAACTCAAAGATAAAGAGGAATCCAGATATATCATACACAGGTACAAATTCACTATGATCAGTATGGGCATTAAGTATATCTAAATTATGCTAATAAACAATTTAAAAAACTCAAAGAGACCTACTAGGCATTATGCCTTTTCCTTGGTTGTAGGAAGGGTTGGAAGCAACTACTTACTTCTTTAGTGTATAAAAGACATCTGGACTTTCTCTACGCTACTGACCCGTAGACATTTCACTGAAGTAATCCTTGCACTTTGATCAGACTTACTTCCCATCCTCTAGCGTGAAAATGTCTTACCAGGAAGTCTAGAGGAATTTCCATTTTTTGCTGCCTAGAAACAATCAGCGTAACGGCATCAGTGCAATGGACCAGTGCAGTGTAGTGCAGCGTGGTGTGGGCAGGAGATGCGATCAAGACCCTTGTAGACCAAATATATGATATTCTTCCAAAGCAGGACAGAACTGCTGGCCTCAGCCCCTGAAAGAAAGCTGCTGCTGCTTGTTCTTTCTGACAAGTTTGGGGAAACAAGCATTTGGCAGATATATAGTGGTGTACCAGGTTCTAGAGAATATGTTCATTTGCTCTGGCAACAAAAACACATCTCATTCAGCAGCTGCAACTGGAGTTTCCATCTAGTTAAGCTTCTTATAATATACTGTCGTCCCATTAGATCAACCTGTCTTCTGCATAGGATAAATAAGTTAATTAAATGAAGATGTGGTAGGAATCATATCACAGCATCCTGCAAGTTTGAAACGGTGGTGATAATTTCTTTTGTTTTACTATTTTCTTAGGTAGATGCTGGGAACGGTGGTGCACACCTGTAATCTCAGCATTTGGGAGGCTGAGGTAGGAGGATCGTGGAAAGTTCGAGACCAGCCTGGGCTTCAAAGTGAGCTCAAGGCCAGCCTGAATTGCATAGCGAGACCCTGTCTCAAAAAGGCCATAAAACAAACAAACAAACAAACAAAAACAACTATTTTGTTAGGTAGAGACAACTCTAGCATCATACATTTAGCTTTTCTCAGCATCACAGTCTTTACTGGTTAGGAACCAACCTGAGGGTTCTGCCAGGTTCTGTGTATGTCTATTACAAATGCAAATTGTAAAACTTGTAAGATAACCACAGGGCACAGGTTGGGGTATCCTGGGCCCACTGTGAGATGGAGCTGGGCTGAAACTACACTGATGATCTGACTTCTGTATGCCCCAAGTGTGAGGGAAGTTTCAGGCCTTTTGAAACTAAGAGGACATGTAAGCCAGTATCTGTCCCCCAAAGTTCTGATTATTACCGTTTTCTCAGTGCGCATCTATCCTAGTAAACAGCCAAAGTCCCTTTGGAGAAGACTTGGGAAACAGTAACTATATGTTTGGCATTATATCAGGATGCTTCCTCAAGATTTTTGGGCCTGAAAACTCCTTTCAGTTTGGGAACTGATTGTGAGGTTATGCCTTTCTAATTTTATAATTTGGGTTAGAGTTTTGTTTACTTGACCTTGAACATTTCTGCCTATTCATATCAAACAAGAATTTAGTGGGTTTGCTATCTATTTCACTTCGAGAAGAACCACAGTCAATTAGCTAACAGTGGGTCTATGTAAGTCTGACTCTTGTCTTTACTGTTTGACTTTGACTCTGCCTCTCTCTCGTGGAACTAAACCTATTTTACTCTTGGAAACTGAGGATCACCACCTGGGCCCTGTCACCCTGGGATGTAATTACTCCCTCTGAATGTAGCTTTCTCAATTCAGTGACCACAGTTCCCATTGTTAGGTCTGTCCTACAAAAAAGAGCGATCACATACTAGGGATCACTAATATATTTCTCATAATATTGGTGAAAGATGTCTTTTGTGTACTTCCTAGGTCTTAAATAACAAAACCCTTCTAACATTCCAACTATTTGAAAGCCTTTAAATTCTTCCCTCTCCATTAAACAATGGCAGGGTCAGCATTTGTATCTCACTCACTGTAGGCCACCAATTGGTGCATATTTCAGTCAATGAACCAGTCAAATCCATTTTTAATTCCATGAGCTGAAGATTAAAAGGATACTCTCTGCTTGGTGGGATTATATCAATAAATTTGGCTTGTTTCAATTTTACATTCCTTCCATTATCTCACATTGTTAAGATCCATTCCTATAATTATCTCCTGGATCTGTCTTTCTGTCTACCTATCTATGTCAAGCAATTATTTTAAAGTGTTGCATATCTGCTCACAGGCCACATCAATGTTGTATCTCATTTTTAGAAGCCAGCTGTCACTCGAATCTCTTATAAGTTTTGAGCAAAGAAAGGTGAGATGGGTTTGTCATGAACAGACTCAGAATTATCATCTACGGCAACTGCCTAGTCAAGAAGGACCATAAAACTTTCCTCAGGCAATGCAGGGTCAAGCCTTTCAGACTGGAGTTGAGGAAGTACTTTCACTGGAAGTGGAGAGGATGCTACAACTAGGACAGACCTCTTCCGCTGACAAAGAAGACATCATAACTTCCAGGCTCTGAGTTCCAAGCTTCCTTATGACCTTCATATACATCCCCATTCCAAGTTTCAAAATCCTATTTCTTCCCAATCAGTGCCTTTATTCCAATAGTAAATTCCCTTTGAGACTGAGAATTATAATTGGACGAGCTTCAGGGTGGGGTTCAGAGTTTGATCTTCAGCCGTCTCAGACCTGTGGTTATAGAGTTTCCTTCAAGGTATACACAGGAGCTTTCAGTTCATCTACACAGTGCTTGAGCTGGGAATTAAAATTTTTGAGCTCATACTTTTCTTTCCTCAATTAGTTCTGTTACATTAGAAGTGATAAATCAATCTTATTATATCCATTAGTTGGAGAAAAATGTCCAAAAGTATCATACACATGGTCAGCCAGCTGCTTGAGAGTCATTAGTAGCTGATTAGGAGTATCCAGTGCTGATATTTTGCATCTATCCATTGCTGGATCACATAATGCACCATCAGTGTTCTTTTTCACTACTACTGGAAATAGAATCATTAGCATCTTTAAACCTAATGAGATTAGAGAGCCAATTTCTGGAACCTTAGAACCAATTCTGACAACATCCTTAAAAACCTATTTCTCTAAAAACCACTCAGTACCAAAATCTGTAGTAGTCAGGGTTCTCCAGGGAGAGTGAACCAATAAAAGAATATATGTGATACAGGTCACATGGTTATAGAAACTTGCATGTCACGAGATATGCAGTTATCACACCAGAAACCCAGCACACCGATGGTGTAGTTCCAGATCAGGTACAAAGTTCTGACAACCAGGACTATTGAGGGTGTAGCTCTATTGTAAGGCTTATAGTTTTAAATTCAGGAGAACTGTAGTCCTATCTTAATGACATTCAGGGACATGGAAATTTCCTCCCATTTAAGAGATCTACCTCTTTTCTTTCTTTCTTTCTTTCTTTCTTTCTTTCTTTCTTTCTTTCTTTCTTTCTTTCTTTCTTTCTTTCTTTCTCTTTCCTTCCTCTCTTCCCTCTCTCTTTCTTGCTCTTTCTCTCTCTCCTTCCTTCCTTCCTTCCTTCCTTCCTTCCTTCCTTCCTTCCTTCCTTCTTCCAATAGGCTTTCTACTGATGGAATAGAAAGGATAATAAGCTTTAATTACTATGTTAACTCAAATGTCTGGGTACCCTGTGACTTAGACAAGTTGACATATTAAAATTAACCATCACAAAAGCCCTCATGCAAATATTTTTTCATTCAACCAAAATTTACCTACTCTGTGCCAGGTACTATTTTAATAATGAGGAATATGTCAGTGAATAAAATAGTTAAAAAGTTTTTGCATGGCTGAGTTACATTCTTAGGAGAAAAAAAAGAAAACAGATTTACTGTATAGATAAATTATAAAATGTGTTATAAAACCATTAACACAATAGATAATAAATCAGCAGAAGACAGAGGATGCTGGCGAGGGGAGGACAAAGGCTGCACATTTTGACTGAGCTCGTGTCTGATGCCACAGCTGACATACCTAACGGATGGCTTAGCTGCTGCTCTGGTAGAACAGGATCACTATAAATTGCATAAGGTGTCAGATCGTTCTGAGGCCTGGTACAACACAAATAAAAATTGTCTGAAAAATCAGAGTCATTAGAAATTTCCAATGTTGAGCTTTCTGGTTGCCGAACAGTTATAAGACATGGGCACTTTCATAACTTTGGCTTAAATATTACAGAAGAAACCAGAATGAGGGGCTGCAACAGGCAGGAGCTAAGGATGGGACAGGGTCTGCCCCAGAATTTATACTTTGAATAGAACTTCTTACTACCCATGTGACTGTATTTGGAGCTAGGGCCTTTAGAAGATAATTTAAGTTAAATGAGGTCATACTGAAGAGACAAGAATTCTTGCTGCCATGTGCAGATGCAGCAAGAAGGTGACCATCTATACAAGCCAGGATAAAAGGTCCCCGAGGAAGTCAAGTATGCTAGCACCTAATCTCAGCCCTCAAGCCTCCAGAACTATATGGAATAAATTTCTGTTGTGTAGGCCACATGGTCAATGGTATCTCATCTTGGCATCCTGTGCTGCCTAAGCATGGGAAGCACAAGACGGACATGAGGAAGCGAGGAGGTCAGAACCTCCGTATGGGCACATGCCCTTTCAGATAGTTGGAATTCACACAGAAATAGTCACCAAGAGTTGTCAGTAGTCAAGACTATACATACAGTGTATGTGCAACTGTGATACCTCACAGTAGAATTTTCTGGCAATATAGAATCACCAAGGTCTGGGGGAAGTGAAGGAACCAAATACCTAGTTCCTAATTGCCCACAACCTGCCGGGACTTGGATTAGGACCAAACCTACTCTGGCTAGAGCACAAAGACTGATTTGGGGGAGTGGGTGTTCTTCACAGAGTCTGCCAGGCAGACTGAGCATTTCGGAGTAATTTGCAGTTAGTAAGGAGTTTAAGGACTTGTGTAGAAAAGATTAACTGTGTGCACAGTAGTGTGTGGAATACTCTGGGAACACAGCAGTTTGAAGGAGGTAAGGTTGGGAGAACCCCCAAAGGCCAGGCCTAGCAGGTAAGCTTCTGGGCTAGGAGAGGGTAAACTTACAGCTATAACTGAATTCATAGGATAAATGAGAGAGACAATGCCAAGATTTTAACCATTTTCAAAATTTTGAGAAATACTAATTAATTCATAACATATGGAAGAATCTGTACCTTTTTATGATTTGCAATTTATAAACAACAAAATTCCATATCACCACTTTTAGTTTTCATGCATTCATTTATTCATTACTTTGTTCACTCATTAAGTACTTGTTGCATATCTGCTCTAAGCCAGGAAAGGCGCTGTGGATACCATGGTAAGTGAGAGAGGCATAGTTCCTCCCAAACCTGCATTACAGTGATCATGTTTTAACTTCTTCGAACATCCTGTGATTTTTCTTCTTTGTAGCACCTACTGCCTATAAAACCACAGTCTAGCACATTCCATCACAATGTAGGCACAGGCACACTTATAACCAAAGAAAACAGAGATTTCACTTTTGTACTCTATAACGTGTGAGCTCCGTGGGCATCAGCCTTGCAGCTGCATCCATGGTTACAGAATCTCCAGCACCTCCTGCCTTTACAACCATCCTCCCTGGGGTTCTAGAGAAGAAAAAGTGAACAACAGGTGATCAATGCTCTCTTAGGTTTTGGGTTTTCTGAAATAAGTGCTCTAGACTATTTTATTTAATTAACATTTACTTTGAATGAGTTAATTTTTAGAAAGCCATTGAGTGCGTGCCACACAGTAGGCAGCAATGCCAGTTAGTGTAATTGTACTAAAAACAGAGCTAGTTATGTTTCAGCTGTGTTAGCACTCCCACCTCTTTTCAGATCCAGAGAAAGCCTCCCAGAACTGTGGGAAAAGGAAATTACAGACATCAGCTAAATGGGAACTTGTACCCACAGTGTTGCTTGTAAGTGACCAGGTATGCATTTGAAATCCTCTCATTAAAGCATTCATCTTCTCATATCTGTGTTCAGAAGAGAGTCAAGAGCAAGGGGAAACATGCAGGAGGTGATCAGCACACCTGAGATCTGCCTGGGGCTTAAAAAAGGCCAGAACTCAGCCTTGTCTAGCTTTTAGTCAGTGAACAAATCACTTAGTAATGATTGATTATTCATCTAATCAGTGATTGGAAACTGCCTCTCCCCAGGAACCAATTGTTAAACCATAGCACTCTTTTCCAATTCTAGGGAAATAGTCACGATTTAAGAAGAGAAATGGTGGCTGCTTACTCCCAAGAGTAGAACCACCTTCGAGGACAAAGAGAGCAGGCTCTGAATGCATTCCAGAAAGGCGAAGTGGGAGATGGTACAGAAAGAGTACTAGACTTGGACTGAGGGTTCTAATTACAGCTTTGTGATTATTATCAGCTATGTGATCTCATACCAAAAGTTGAGCTTATAATGTAACAGTTCTATTGCCCATGTGTTCAGAATGCCTGCCTTATCTACCTCAAAGACATGGACTTTCATACAAAATTTGAAAATGATAAAATAAAGGAGAACTGCATAAGAAATGCTTGTACTCTACAGCCAAATTGGGCAATCATCTTGATATTGCCACGCTACTTTTATACACCAACTCATCTTCTGGGGGCCTAATTGTTCTCAAGCAAATCTCAGACTTCATGTTACTGCATTCCTTGATACTTCTGCATGCATTTCTATGAAATACAGACATTTTCTTGTACAACCGTAATGTACAACCCTAACAACAACAAAAACCAATTCTTTGCTTTTTTTATCCATTATATCCACACTTTCCGATTTTGTGAAAAGTGTCTTTTGATGGTTGACTTGTTCAAAACGGTATCCAAACCAGATCTACACATCGCATTTGGTGATCTCCCTGAGCGTCCTTGAATATAGAGCAGTGACTCTGCCACCATTTTATTTTTCAATCTATTGTGTAGCTGAAGAAAATGGTTTAGAAAATTTCATATTCTTGATTTTTCTGCTGATTTATTCATGCTGGAATTTAACCTGTTTCTCTAGGGTGCATATTTCCTGTAAACAAAGCTTTAGCTCTATTGGTTCAATTATGTTCAAGTTTGTTTGACCTTTCTACTAAGGTTACCTCACGGGGGTATTATAGGTCTCACGTCCCGTCTTGTGGAAGAAGTTTCGGCTTAAATTGATCAGTGGGGTCAATGGAAGGAACCTGATCCCTCCTTTGAAAAATTATATGTTTGTAAAATGTTTTGATTCATTGATAATCTTTGCTTCATGATTTCATTAGAAATTGCAAAATGGTGATTTTTCAGTTCTGTCATTTCTTCAATTTTTCCTCATTTATTAGGTGAAATTATGTTATAAACACTTTAGTAACTACAGCTACTTGGTCACATAGGGATACAAGAAACAGAGAAGAAAGGTTTAATTATTTTACTTGATTACCTTTTTCAGGTGAGAAATTACTTCCAATATGGATCAGTGTGTCTGTTTGGATTTCTTTTAGCAGAGTTGGGGAGGGTTATCTTTTCTCACGGCAGATATTTATAAATACGCCGAGGTTTTCATATTAATCAAAACTTACTTATTTTGATGTTTTCATTTTCCCATATTTTGTTCCTGAGAGCCCCTTCAAGCTGGTGTATGTGTCCTTTTGATATGACTATCAGTCTCTGACTGTGTCTGTGCCATCTGGTACGGAAAAATTACCCATGTTGATTTGTGAATTTTCCGCTCAGATCTGGAATCAGCAGTTCTTCCATGGACTCTTGGTTCCTTTTATTGGGGCACAGAGTTCTTTTAAAAAAATAGGACCATGAGCATGAAAATAAAATACAAAAGAACATGGGTACTTGTTCGTGTTTGCTTCCACTGGCCACATTCTCTGTCTGCCAGAGCAGGTCTTTCGGTTGGCTGTGACTGTTTGTCCTCTCATCTGCAGATGCTCTAACCCTTACTCTAACAGTAGCACACAGTAGTCACACAGATGGCAACTGTGTTTAATGCACCCACAAATCTTTTGAGCCTAAAACAGATTCTGAAATAAATTTTGGCTTATGAACGAATTCGTTCATTCTAAGACAATTGTGCTGGCTCCCTTTTGAGTCAGAATTATTTAAAAATTTTTTTCATTGTAATTTGTATCTCTCTTACACTTTTGAGCACCCTACACACTGGTACATGACAGGCATCCCATAATTATTGTTGAATAAACAAATGAACCCATCGTGCTATGATTCTACTCTTTTCCAAATCTACCAATGGTCGCTTTGGCACTTGAATACACTATAAATTATTTAAAGTGATATGCAAGATCCTGTACCACTTGGCCCTGCCTTCCAGTCCCATCTCTGTCACTTTTCTCCTTGCCCCCCGTCTGCTCCAGCCTCACAGACTTTCCTTCAGTCCTCTGAAGGTACCTAATACCACCCTGTATCTGGGCCATCACATACTCTACCCTTACATGTTTTTCTTTTCCTCTTTCTCCGTGGTACCCACTTCATTACAACATACCTTTGGCTCTCCCTCTAAGATAATCTCTTGCAGAGGGCCTTGCACAATTCATCCTTTCCCAAGCCATCTTTCCAGATGTCCCATAGCATTTGTTATTCTATTCTGGCAATTGGTAGCATGCTAGTACTGTGTCATTGCTTGTTTAATGCTCCACCTGGTTGCCAGCTCCATTAGGGCAGAAAACATTGCCTTGCAATCCAGCACTACACTCTTGGTGTCTCATTAGGTGCCCAACCAGTACGGGTTGAATCAATGGGCACTGGATTCCTTATTGGTAGCTGGTAAACTCCTGGAATATAAAGAACCATGCTGTTTCAATTTTTGTATCCATTTTAGCTTCTGGAATGATTTGGGTTGTTGGAAAAGATTTAGAAAATGTTGGTTGAATAGTTAGTTATTGTCCCCCATCCAGACAAAGAACGGCCCTGAATACACAGAAAAAAGCATTTTCTAGTACAGTTTACCATTCCAGTTCAGATTTGGGCTGTGAGGTGTTTCTCCTTCTAAGCCCTTGTAATACATCTGTACAGGTTTACTGTCCACCACATCCATCAGCTCATGCAACGTACATGCCAAAGAGCTTGGTGTTGGGAAAATGCTCTATGGAGACTGCTGCTCAGGTCAGCTTGCACCTAAGTACTAGTGTGTGATTCATAAGGCTTAACTCTTAGGTGAGGAAAGGTTGAGTGCAAGTTGGGGGAAGATACCTTTTCCATCTAGAATGATTTAGCTTGTAGGAAGCCATGTAATAACATTCTGTGAGCCCTTCTCAGCTGCTTAGTAACAGAACAGCTCCCTGTCCAATTACAGCCATAGCCAAGAGGGGAAAGTGTAATGACACCTACTGGATGCAAGTCACACTGCACCCAGTTTACATATGAAAGTAAATACAGTCTCTAGGGAGGCCATGCATTTTGAAACTACGGTAGTGTCAACTTTAGCGTGAATTTTTATTGCAGAAAAAACTATCATTTGAGCAGGGTGCTCATGAATGTGTTAGCAGACCTAGAACCAATCAATTACATATGAAGCATAAAGTCATTTCAAAAATTGGGGCTGTGGATACTTCTGCATTTAATCTACTGCTTTGGAAAATTCTATGTCCAGAAATTAGGATTTATTGCCAGTGGGGATAGCATGGGATTGGGCATAATGAGGAGGTAGCACGTTTTAAGTGCACCCTCTGATATTTGAACAGGTATCCATTTGGAAACAGTTTTAGACTAGGTGACCATCTGCACAGTGGTTAATACCTCAGACTTTGGAATCAGGCAGATGTGGATTCTAATGATTGTTTTGGAATTTGTTAGCTGGGAAAGATGCATAACTTCTCTGCGCCTTAGTTTCCTCATTTATAGAGTGGAAAGATAATAAATACAAGTTCTGATCGCATTTTGTGAGACACAGATGAAATAATGTATATAAAGCACTTTGCTCACTTCACCACCCAAGAAGTCTTCTAAGGTACCTTTAAAAACAGTTATTTCCAAAAGAAAATATCTTAAAGCACTGTTTTGGTATGACTTTACCAGTTAATTACATAAAAATACAAAAGACACAGCTCAGGTCCTCAAAGGAGTAGGTAGACTGTCTGGGGAAAAAAAGTACTATATTACAGTTAGCCAGAGTATAACCTGACAGCTGTAGAACTATGGGAAGCAGAGGAAGGAGCAAGGATATCTGTGTGGGCTGTGAGAAGGCAGATAACAGCAGGGTTGAGCCAAGAAGAGTGAAGAGAACCACACCCAAGATGGACAAGAAAGACAGAAGAGAACTTCAGAGGACAGAGTCATGAAAGGAAATGAGGAGGTACCTGCCATACAAGGAGTAAGCAGATGTTGGGTGATAAAGCTCAGTGTACGCAGGGACGGAAAAGAAGATATGGTGACTCAGGCCCAGTTGGCCAAGGCAAGACTTGCAAAGACACCTTGCAAGAGAAGTTCTTGGGTGCTCTATGATTAATGGACATTAAGTACTTTGTCTATGCAGTATGCATTTCGCTGTCCTCTAAAAACAGCAGCCTAGTTTTCCTTTGGGTAATGATCCATCCTGAAGCTTCTGTCTGTTTAGTGGTGCTCACTCACTAAGCTCATGTCCATTTCATTTGTGAGGGGAATGCCCGTGATTCAGGCCTGACGATCTGCTTGACCACAGGAACTGGTGCAAAGATTAGAAATGTTACCTAAGTCAGCCCAATCAGAGTCAGACACTAGGGCTACTCAGAAAACTGCACTTGATAGCTGTATGGAGTCACCTGAGCTGTCAAGAGTCACCATGTGCCCAGTAATGAGACAACAGAACGAAGGAAAGTGAGGATATGGAAGGAGAAAGGCTAAGCCCTGGATCCTTGGGTCTAGCTGTACCTGATGGACTTCAAACTCCTGCACTTTCTAATAAATGCACTTTTTTATTTAACCCACATTATTTGGCTTGTTATTTCTTTTAACCGAGACTCTTGAACAAAATATTGATGCCTCCGTTTAAAAAAAAAATCTTTTGCATGTTTTAAGTTACGGAGCTACCTTGCTGTTATAGTTAACACATAACTACCCATAAGTTATTAGTAAATTTCCCAGAAAAATCAGTGACTTCTCTAGATTCCCAAATTATCTTTCAGGTATGAACTTTGTAGCCCTTTAGAGAGAGAGAAACAGACTCCACAGGAAAAGTAAAAAGTTATTCTAACTACTGTGCAGCCTAAAGGTAATATGTAAATCAATAGTGCATATCAGCATTAGACAATTAAGATCAGAAACTCTCTGTATGTGTTTTAAATCTGCCTTCTGTGGCTCATGTGCTCCCTGCTGAATCCTCACTGAATATATACAAAGAAAGAGAGATGAAAGAACTCTTTTCTTCTGATAGCTTTGATTCCAGCTCCGGCAGGGCCTTGTATTTAGAAATCAGCCTGCCCGCTCGCTGAGCCTGGCAGCCAGCCAGCAACAAAGAAAGAGACTTGCCATGGACCAGGTCCCAAGCACAGGTGCTGCGATAGCCTCTCTCAGCGGCCCCACCTGCACCCACACTGCTCAGCCTGGGACACACCTGTAGGGGATGCAGAGTCCCCGCCAAAGTGAAGAATTTCCCCAGCAAAAGGAAGAATTTCAGCACGACACATTACATCATAGTCATTATTTGCTAGCATTATTTAGTTGTGAAGATTTGGTTCCAACCATACGAAGTCACTGCATCCCTAAAATACAACTCTTTTCTTTGGAATGGAGAAGGGTCAACTCCAGGAGACCTCGTGGTGAACTGTGAAAGTTGAAAATGATACTATGCCAGAGGAATGAGAAAAGAGTACCCTCCACATCTCCCTGAGTGCGTAACCACACTTGCAGTCCACCTGCCCTTGTGCAGCTTTGTGTAGTGCAAGAGGCAGATCCCACGGGAGATAATACATGTTCTTTTCCAGGCTGGTAAAGCACTACATGCACTGGCTAGTATAGCTTTAAACCTCCATCAGAGATGTTTTGCTTGTCTTATAAATTATTATAACAGAAAAGCAGTTCTGTTGGGTGTTATTTCTTTTAAATTAAATGTGAGAAAAGTGTCATCATCTAAAATTTCTCCTTAATTATTGAAGGATATTTGAAGACTCAGGACAACCCCATGCAGCGAACAATATTCTTAATCAACTGCCAAATCTAGCATCATGCAGTGTCTCAATGAAAGCAATTCATTTTTCCCTACAAGACTGCAGAAACCAAAGGAGAGAAATCTCACAAGGGTTCGGGGTGTTTGTGTGTGTCCTTCATGGTGTTTGCTGTTCTTAACACACTACATTCTTCTATGTGTAGCATTTCCACAAGTGTCATTAAAAATGTGTTATGCAGTGCTTTCATGTCCTGGTTGCCTCTACTGGTGGACCCAGTTTGACTTATTATTAGATCCACTTGTGCCCATCACAGACCTGGGAGCACAGAAAAGACTTTATTATTTGCTAGATAAATGACCAACAGGGAGCAAAACAGAGGGAAATCTCACTTCGTAATGTGCTGAAGATAGGATTAAAAAGTAAATATATTATCATAGCGATGTATTATGCATTTCATAAAACCACCTTTATCCCGAGAAAGGGGATGAAGGCTATGGGCCGGCAGGAAGAGGCGAGGACTCCAGGAATAGCAAGCGTTAACAAAGTGCACCCAGGGACACAAATAGAGCTGAACTGCTCAGGAATGTAGCTCTTATCCAGGAAAACCAGTCACAACACACACGAAAGATGAAAGGGTTGGTTAAAAAGAAGCTTAAAGCAAATGTTCTTTTCAGTGATCTCTACACTGGACCCCTCTCTGGAAAAAGTAGGACAATATTGGGCCCCTTTCACTGCCACAAACTGTGATCTCTGCAGGAGAGTCACTTTGGGGGCTTATTAGAAAAGCAGAATCCTAGGTCCTCCCTAAAAATCTACTGAATGAGTATATTTAGTTATCGCTAGATAGTAGAAGGATTTATTTTTGTTGAAAACTTTCTGATTGATTCCTTTCATACTCCAAATTTTGAGAATCATTGTCAAGTAAATAAGGATGACTTGCCACAATCACATTGCCTCAGGAAACAAGCCCTTAAAATGCTGCATGTTAATCAAATTTTATTAGAATATAATTTTCAAGTGCCATTAGTTTTAGTAAAATATGTAAAATATTTCCCCAACCCCTTTGGTGTGTTTCAATTGGGCACTGGTCCATCCCATTTATTTATAAAGTGGTTCCCGCATTTGGATGGCTGGAGCTGGCAGCGGAAGCACAAATGTGCTGTGAAAGATGTGAAGAGCAGAATTTTCATCTGAACAACAACAGGCCCCCACTGGTGATTTTGATACAAGGATAAGAAAAGTTCCACATTTCCTCCAGCACAGTAGTGGAAACACTGTAAGGGAGCGGGAAAGAGAAGAGTTGAGGGAATGGAAGAAGGGGAGAAATAATAACAGGGAGACCAATGGGCAGATTCCTGAAGAGCTATAGGTGAGAGACGATGGCTCTGGATCAACGTATTGACAGTCAGGAGATAAACACGCACGACTGTAGGAGAGAAATAGGACACAGAATTCACAAAATGCGGTACTGACTGGATGTCATAGAGAGAAGCAGTAAGGATGGAGTCCTGGTTTGTACTTGGCCAGGTGGACAGCAGATACATTTACCAGGGCAGAGAAGCCTGGATGAAAATAAGTAGGTCAGTGTGGTTAAGAAGAAAGAGAAGTTATTACTTTAGTTTTGTATATCTGGAGTAAATGTTCACAAAATGTTCAAGGAGACAAGCACAGTAAACACATATAGAACTCAGAAGAAATTTGAGTGGGATTAAAAACGGTTGTAGGCGTCCCCCAAGTTCAGGATAATGAAAACCGCGGGAGGGAGTATAATTATACAGCGACAGTAAAATCTTGGGGTGGAAAGTGGATCCAGTACAGCAGCCTGAGGAACAGCAACGTGAGAGCATAAGCAAGAGGAGAAACGTGTGTAACTGGATGGGAAGAAAAGCCCTTGTCAGTGAAGGACAGTAAGGAGAACTAGGCAGTTCAGGGAAAAGAATGATTCTAGAAGGAAGGAAGCATCAACTGGGTGATGGTACCAGGCGAGGTCTTTGAGGATGGCTGTACTCACATATCTATAAAACACAGGCAAGCAAAAGAGAAGAGAAAGGTTTTGTGTTTAATTTTTTTTTTGTACTGGGAATCGAACTCATGACCTCAGGCTTGCCAGGCAAGCGCTTATGCCACTGAGTTATATCCCCAGCCCAGGGTTTTGTGTTTTAAAGGACTAAACTGCATAGCAGAAGCAGTACCAGTAGTGACACAATGCAGATTATCATACAATTCTGATTGCAAAGAAGTGTTTTTTCCTTGCCAGGTGATATGAGGCATGTGTTCACTCATGATGAACGATGTACATCCAGATAACTAAAGGAACTTTATGGTGAATACTGAATTCTAGCATTTTGGAGATGTAACCCTTTATGACAGTGGCACAGTTCAAGGTAATGTCAATTTTAATGTGATCATTTAACCAATTTTTAATTGCTAGTGCTTACTATCTTCTAATATTTTTGTAATGAATGATTACTTTAAAGCTTCTCAGAATTTTATCAAACTTTTATTAATGGCCTCTGGTTTCATTTACCTGGCTAGCTTTTCCAAATGTTGTATCTATTGGAATACAATTAATCCAGCCCCCGTTCCCTCTTGCCTCTAGGCTCTATTGCTCCATGGCTCCATCTGATCTTTAAAGTCTCGGGTTATTTTGCAGGTACTATAACTGGAGTTCCTCAACTCTCAGATTAGAGGACATGTCACAAACAAAAAATGGACATGTGGGAACTGGGACCTCTATTGGGTATAATCTAGTCCCCAATTTCTTATGGAGCAGAAGTGTATCCTAGAGAGATAAGTTAACTTAAACTCAGAGCATATAACTATGATGGTCCACTAGGCAACCTCAGCTACCTTCTAACGCAGGTACTTCTTTCGTAACTACATGGTGCCATTGGTCTTCCATAAACCAGAAGGTGAACCTTGGCCCTGGTAGGTGACTGTTTCAGATGATGGTCATATTAAACAATGAGACTTGATTCTAGAATTTTATTTCAGTTACTGGGAGAGCAGAATTTCCCCCTCGGTATATGATCCTAAGCAGTAGCCACCATCTTACCCTTAAGAAGGAAAAAACTCTCTCAGTGGAGCTAACACAGCAAGAAGACAAAGTAGAGAGTAGAAAGAAACCAGTTCTTGGTGCTATGATGTGAGCAATATGTCCAACACGGACCTGAAGAGTCATGTTGCCGAAGGCATCACCTTGCTGTTCTGCATAACCTAGCTTGGACTGTATTTTCTGTCACTTAAAATGGAAAGTGTCCTCATTAGTACAGTATTCATTCTACCACTGTCCCTTAATGGTGAAGGCCAAATGATCCCATAGAAAGTGAAATGTACTAGTTGTAAGAGGTCTGAAGACTGTAGGGAAATCACAAACAATCTTTTATTTTGAGCCAAGTTTCTCAGGCTCACTCCTCTTCCTGAGAAATCTCCAATTAGAGCACTCAAACCATTCAACCCTACCTCCCCTTGTTGCTTCATTAGGAAATTTGGGTCAAGGAGCTGCAGACCTTCTGATGCATGTACCAATTAATCATGAGTCGTGGCAACACCTCTGGTGATGAGGTGCTCAACCCTCTCCCCTCCAAGAACTATACCAAGGTACCCCCAAATCAGTCTTACATTTTCACCTGATTAAATCCAAAGAACATTTCAAGGAATAAGAGTTGATTGCTCCACAAGAAAAGTCCTTCAAAGTTTTGACATGGTTTTCTTCATACTAATTATAGATTTAAAATGAAAGACTGAACATGCAGTAACTCTGTGAAAACATAAAGATAAAGTGATTTGGGAGCTGGAAAGACATAGGTCTAAAGGGTCAAATACCTCATTGCACTCTTTGGACTATCATTTCCTTTTGATAGAATAAAAGAGCTGGATTGTTTATTTTAGTACTAATTGTCTAATAGTATGAGAGAATCACTGGGAAAATCCACTTGGGAGTCAAGGTTGTCACACTGTAATTTATTGGCAATGTTACTTTACCCAAGGGTCCTGATCTGTCTCATCATCTGTATCATGATCTAACAAATAACATAAATAAAGATATTTACACTTTATTTGTGTTTTAATGGGTAGACATATATGTAGAATTTTAACTCGCATCAGAAAGTAAACAAACTTTGGCAATCATTAACTTATAATTTTATAAAAATTCTCCAAAATCTAATGAAAACTAAGCGTTTTTAAGGCCAGAAGCCTTAGTGTTTGATATGCTTAAGGAATTACTTAGAAACACAAAGCGTAGGATGAGCACACACCGGAGATCAGGGTCAGGAAATCATTTTTATGTTTCTCTCTCTCTCTTTTTCTTAAACAAGTAAACTTATGGAGTATAGACATACAGAAATATTAAAGTAAAATATCATATTGCAATGAAGGAACTTTTTCTTGAGTAGGACCCTTTCTATAAGGTATGTGTAATTATAAAATATATGAATGTGAGGTAGGGTACAGCTCCTTGCATGTGCAAGCCCCTGGGTTCAATCCCTAGTACTGAAAAAAAAAAGGTGAATTTATTCTGGTTGCCTCTACATCACTTAGAATCTGTCCCTCTGATCCCCAGCTTTGCCGCTGCTTGAACCCTTTATACCAGCCTAATGGGAAGCCTGTGGGGAGACTGGCCCACTTTCAGATTGTAGGCCTCAAAACTTTCCTGCTGACTTTGGGCAGCATGCAAACAATAAATATATTTTCCTCTTATTCTTGTAGTACTCTGGTCATAGTAACAGCAGATTTGAATGTCAAAGAAGAAAAGTGTTTACTTGTATGAAGATGCAGCTTTTTGCACTGGATGACTTCATGGTGTTGGATGATAAGAAGATATTTCCTTTAAAATGTATCTTTTAGAAGACATAAAAAGTTGAATTTAAATATCTAAAAAGGCTCCTATTTTCTTTTATAGCATCACTTTCCAACATGTTTCTTGAAGAAATGTGACAGAAACAATTGCTTTAAAGAGCAGTAAAATTGCAATTCATGCTGTATACCAATGGGAGCACATCTCTCCTGCAGCGCTTCATTTCTAATCAATTTTAACTAATAGTGAAGAGATGCATTGGGAACATTACTCTTCACACAAAGGAAAAAATTCTAGAATAATTTTCCACATTTACATCTCTTACCTAAACACAAAACAAGAGGAAAACCAATTTTCTTACCATATGAGATGGTGATTTATAGAAGAAAAGAGAATAATTAATTTATCATCTTGTAGGACATGAAAGTATCCAAGAACAAACCATTGTAATTTTTAAAAATGCAGTAAGAAAAACAAGCACTATGCAAATGCCTTTGATCTCAAAACCTTCCCTTTTTGTGTCTTAAAAAAAGTAAGACACAATCCTCATTCCAGTCAAACATAATGAACACTCTTGGTTCTTGAAAGGGCTGGAGTTTGAGTTGCAATGTTCCTTCTTGCTGCAAATATTCTGTATCAGACCATCTTCCCACTGCACACTTTTAAAATTTAATCACTTCCTTTATACACAAAAGAAATAATGCTCCCAAACCACAATTTAAAAAAATGTTGGGGGCTGGGGATATAGCTCAGTGGAATAAGCGCTTGCCTAGCAAGCGCAGGGTCCTGAGTTTGATCCCCAGTACCACACACACACACACACACAAAAATGTTGAGCTTAAGTGGAATCTTAGCATAAGGATAACATTTTGCCCAAAATTTCCCCAGCTCATCTTGAAAGTTTATTTCTCTGAAAAAAGATATTAGCTTTCTCCCCCTAAGGCCCATGTGAAATGGGGAGTTCATGTCCTAATTCATTAGTTCTGGAACATTCTAATCTAATTTAAGCCATAAGTACTTTTCTCAGAAGCATTTGGTTGGGAGGGGGAGCTGTTAGGGGCATCTCACCCAGATCCAAGGAGTCTCCAGTTAAGACACACATCGTGTTTCAGAAATTCATGCAGCAACTCTGTCTCTCAGCTTAACTTTCCCTATAAGAACAATTATTAAATATGATTTGCTGATTGTAAACACATTCCAGCTATACTATAAGTTATGTGTTTTTGTAGGTATTAGAAATGAACACTTTCTGAGATCTTTTTCAAAACATAAGCCTATCAGGAAGGTAACATGATGTAGCAGCTTTTGAAAACAGTTGGGCATTCCTCAAATTATTAAACATGAAGTTACCATATTAGTCAGCAATTCCATTCCTAGATATATACAAAAACGAAAACACAAAAGTATTTATTTACGGAAGTCTTATTCATAATACCAAAAGGTAGAACCAACCTCAACCTATATGTCTATTAAAAGACAAATAGATTAGCAAAATATGGTATATCCATACAATGGACTATCATTTGACAATAAAAAGCAATTAAGTACTGACATGCACTACAACATGGGTGAGCTTTCAAAACATTTTTCCATGTGGATAAAACCAGTTACCAAAGTCCATATACTATGTAATTCCAGTCATGCAAAAGTCCAGAATAAAGAAATCTATAAAGACAGAAATATTAGTGGCTGCAGAGAAGACAGGAGGAGGTGGAAAATGGGGATATAGAATTTCATTTACTGATGGAGGAAAATGTTTTAAACTTGTGACAGTTGCACATATCTATGGCTATACTGAAACTATTGATTTGTTTATTTTAAATAGTGAACTATATGGTATGTTAATTTTATTACAGTAAAACTTTATTTTTAAGAGTAAATCTACTTAATTTCTCAGCTACAACAGAGGCTGGTTAATTTATGACCCCTTAGTTTATCTAGAGTTCAAAAACAAAATCTTAGTTATTGCCGCATTAATTTTGTGCTATATATAAAGGTCTTGATAGTTGATTTAATTCATTCACAACTTAATAAAAACTGAGTTAAAGCTGTAACAGACCTTGTGTTCACTATATACAAAGGAAGTGATCTCTTAAGGAAATTTACCTTGGGTTGTCATTTTCTTCCACTACAGAATTGTCTACATAATCCATACAATTCCTCTTTATATGCATATATAATAAAGTATTAGGGCTAAGAGACATCTCTGGAAACATACAATTTTTTTTCCAAAGAGTGAGTGTTGTGATTTGTTCTTTAGCATGCCTCTGTACTTTAAGCAAATGCTTAGAAAACAGGATTAAATTAGACTTTTTCCAAATAGAGTTGAGTAGACAAAGATAGTGTTTATATGACATCATTACAGTTGATTTTCATATCAGTAGAGGTTGATCCATCAACACACAGGTGCGTGCATGCATGTACACATGCACACACACACACACCCACTCACTCACTCACACACACACACACACACACACAAGCAAGCACACACAATACCTACACAGCACCTTCACCTCACACCCATGTTAGGTCTAAACTTACAATAAACTTGGAATTGGTAAAACAGAAACAATTTAGTTCTGATGTTTTAAACTTCAAATCTCCTTTCCTTATTAATCTTATGCATTTATTCTGTCTAGATTAGTGAAGACTGAAGGATGAATGGCTTTGGTCCTAGGAATAACTAACTAGAAAGTGAGCCTTGGGTTTATCTCTTGATGGGAATTCTTATGACTGCCATTTAAATAGCAAGGAAATTAAAAGTCCAAAATCAGTTTTGTACTTCAGGAAACAGGACAAAGGTAAGACAAGGACTGATATCTAAGGAGATAGAAACCAGATTTAAAAATACCTTACTGTCCTCACCATAGACTTAGCAGCATACAAGTAGAATATTACCTGTTCCCCATAAAAACACACTAGTCTGAAAGTGGATGTGTGAAACATTTTCATCACCTAGGAACATTTTACTTTTGACTGATTCTACAATACTGGAAATATTCTAAGGAAATCAATATGGCCAACAGGAGGTATAGACTCTTAAAGGTATTAGATGTCAAATAACCTTTAATAATTATAATAGCCTACCTTAATTGAGTCAAATAATAATCTAATAGCTTACATTAGTGAGTCAAAATCCCAGCCTAAAAAGCTCTGTGGCGAACACTTGACATTACTTCAGTATGTTCCAATAAGAACCACGAGGTTGGTACCTTTGTTATCTTTGCTTGTCAGATGAGAAAGTTGAATGAATTACCCACCTCACAGAAGACAGAAGACAGAATTTAAATTCTAGTTTGACTGCCTTTTTAAAACATTGCTCTAGAACAAGAATCTCTTCATACAGCTTTTTAAAGTTCCCTGAGTAACATGTCACCTTTAATTGCCAAATTAATCTGTATTAAATATTAAAATTAATAGTATCTTTAGCAATAAATATCCTGGATAAAATAATTTTAATTTCTAAATACTAGCAATAACAAAATATAAAATTATTTATAATACCATCAATATAACTAGGTCTGAATTTAATGAAACATATAAAAGATATATAAATCATTTTTTTGAGACAAAGTCTCACTATGCAGTTCTGCTAGGCCTTGAACTCACTATGTGACCCAGGCTGTCCTCAAACTCACAGGTATCTCTTGCCCTCAGAGTGCTGGGATTATAGGCATGTGCTACCACACCTGGCATATTACTCATTTAAGATATTCGGAGAGACTAAAAAGAAGGACTAAACAAATAGTGAGATATACCATGTTTATGGATTGGAAGATTAACTGTTTAAATGTCAGTTTCTTGCAAATTTACTTCTATTTAGTCAATGCAATCCCAACAAAACATCATCTTTTAATAGAAATCAGCCAGCTGATTTTAGAATTCATGGGACAAGGATCAAGAAAAATCACAACCAGTGACTAAGCTAGAAGACTTACATGACCAGAAACCAGGTTTATCATAAAGCTACATTAATTAATAGTGTAGCATTGGCAAAGAAAAACAAGTAGATCAAAAGACCAGAATAACAATCTAGGAATAGACTTATCCATATATAGTCACTCTGTTTGTGGCAGAGGGGAATCCAGTATACTAAGAGAAAGAATGATCTTTTCAAAGGATAGGTCCATCACATTAGGAAAGACAAGTCTGGCCTTAATCATACATTACAATGTAAGAAAAATCAGTCTCATGTATACTAAAAATCTCAACAAAAAGGTTTAACAAAGCACAAAAAATATAATCTTGGGCTGGGCAAAGAATTTTTATAAGACATAAACAACACCAACCATAAAGGGAAAAAATTTTATTAGATTATTTTAAAATTTAGAAGTTTTGTTCAGTAAATGACATCACTTAAAGTACAAAGAAATAAATGATAAAAGAGAAAGTAGGGATTTTCAGTGCATTTTCTGCAGCAAAGAAATTGTGTAAAACTTTCCACAAATCAGCAAAACACTGTAATAAATGGATTTGAGGAAAATGTTCAAAAGATATACCTAGACACCCCCTAAAAGATGATAATAAACACAAAATATGAAAATTGCTCAAATGCTTAGTTGTCAGAGAATTGGAAATTAACATCACAAAATAACATTTCCAGGAATCCGTGAATGGCTAAAATGAAGATAATGTTAGTACCAATGTGAAGCAACTATTTACCGTCCATCAACAGTATGCAAAGTTTCTAGTTACTCCATGTATGTAGTAAGAGTTGTCTTTGGGAAATTGGCTGTAGTTGTAGCTACTAAAACTTAACCTTATAGCACATCAGTTCTACTTAATATATATACCTGGCAGAAACTTGGATATATGTCCACAGCAAGACATGTAGAACATAAGTGAATTTTATAATGAGAGGAAGATAACAGATACAGAGTAAATGCTGTTTGATTATGTGAATACTAACGTATCAAACAGGTAAAATTAATCTGGTCTTAGTATTTAGCACAGTATGTGGAGGTTAGTGACTGGGTGGGACCTGAGGGTACTAGAAATATTCTACTTTTTTATCTAGATGCTGGTTGCATGGATTTGTGCTTTATGAAAATCCATTAAAGTATTCACACATAGTATTCATCTTAATTTAGACATATTTGTAATACTTCAATACATGGGTAACAAAAGGTAGCATATGACCCTTATGGATAAATTTGTTTGCCTCAAAAACATGAAGACTATCGAGAAGTACAGACTTCATATAGCCTCTCCATCGAGGGTCTCTCACTTCTTCTAAGTTCACAGATTTGGAAGTCAATTAATTACTTCCCTGAAAGAAATGAAGTGTAGTGTGCTATAATCCTTTTAGTGAAACATAACTGTCAGTTTTAATCCATTTGTACCATGTGTATGAGCCCTGTGTATGTGCCAAGAAAGGGATAAAAGTTGGAAGTTAGAAGACTTGTTCTCTATCTTAGCAAGATGCATTTGCACAATTTCTGATTCATATTAGCTCATCCTTTGATGAATCCCAACCTCATTTTAGTGAGTCACTCAGGCTACTGAAGGAATTTTTCCATCAAGGAAAAAGACACAGGTGGATAGATATGTAAGTATATGCAATGATTTTTTAGTGATTGCCTTGGTCTTTATTTCCTCTGTCTATGCATTTTCAAGGTGAAGTCACTAAGGAGAAAAATGCAAGATGATTTATGCAGAGCTATAGCACCAACGAGTGGTAGACCTCATATTAAAGCCTAATTCCTAAAATTGATAATCCAGGCTCTGCCCACTGCACGGAGATTCTCAATGACCTTGTAATGATCATTTTTAAAACTTTGTGATCTGCTGGGAATTGCCTACTAAAAAGTGACTTCTTTTGCCCCAACTCTACAATTATGTTCAGAATGAATACGGTGCTGGACCTCACCCAGGTCTGACACACGCTAAGCTTTTTCTTTATCACATGCTAAGTGATTCAATCAACCACAACCAATGATGCCACGTATTAACCAGAATAACATGTTCTCAGACCATGTAAGGAAGAAATAATGGCAGCATGAAATAAGTTAAAATGACCTTGGAGGGAAAGTCTATGCTGGCATAGGCTGTCATGGTCTGGTTAGCAGACATCAAATTCCCTTAACCCCTCAGTGAATGCGGCCTACTTGCCATGGATGCAGAGCTCAATGCTGTGCAACTCAGTCAAGGGCACCTGGACTGGACCCCACATCAGTGCTTCATTTACTTGGACCTGAAAATCAAAGAAGACAAGTGATATTTCCATTTTATTCAAATTCACATTTGTTTTCCATTAAATTTCCACTTTTCCCCTTAACTGGATGTATCCTATTTTTAGGTCATTATTTATTATCATTCCATTTATTTAGAAATGGAAACTTCAAGCAATTTGATTAAGAGATTAAAAAGCTGTTCTTTCTGGAGCTAAAAATATATCAGAAATTGAGGTATGGTTTGTGTTAGGTTTCGAAATATGTGGGGTTTTGATTAACTTCTAAGTGCATTGTTATGTAATAGCATTCTCTTGTTTTCAAAGTTTCAGCGCATATGTATTTAAGGAGAAATTCAGTACAAAGTCTTTAGAATTGTTACTAAGGACATATGAGTCACTTGCCAGAAATTGAGTCACTTGCTAGAAAATAAATACACCTTGAGACCATAATGTTAAATGAAATAAATAAGATACACAAGCTTAAGTATCACGTGGTTCTCCTACATGAGATACCTAAGTATAATTAAAGAGCGAAATAAAAGGTAGGTAATAAGAAGAAGGGTGATCAATTTTGTTCAAATGTGAAGGAAGATCAAGAGATGGAGGGAGGGAAAAGATAGGGGATGAAAATAAAACTTAATCTGTGTCATATACATGTGTTAACTCCTCACAAGAAATGCAATCGTTATATAATGGAAACATGTACTAATAAAAAGTAAAAACTGTAAAAAAAAGAATATTACCATGAACACCTACCATTATCCAGACTCTTGGATAGCATCGATAATCCACATCTATTTCAATATGACAAACATAATCTAGGATGACTTATTAATATCACACATGTCAATAGTGGGTTATGATTTAAATGAGCAAACCATTTCCACCTATCTCAATTCTGTCTTACTCTATAATTTATTAAGCCAAAATGAGAAAATGATGAAGAATGAAAAAACGTAAAACAAAAAGCCCTTCCTAAAATGAAATTAAAGAATGAAAAAATTCTGACCCTAAAAATGCAATTATTTCATGCCTTAACTATCTTCTCAAAAGCTACAGATACCAATTCAGGCAATACCTTCAACGTTTCCTGAGAAATGTTTCTCAAGAAACTAACATCAGTTGACCACTTAAAAGGTGCTGTGTACTCTATGCCTGGTGCTTTTTACTTTTGACGATAGCCCTTAGATGAAGGAATTATTAGTTTCTGAGTGATTAAGTCACTTGATCAATATGTCAGAGGAAGAAAATGCAGAGATAGTATCTCATCACATTGCTTGCTTCTAAGATTGTGAGCCTTCTTTGTACCAATTCAAGCACTAAATACTTCTACAAACATTCCTGAAGATAAACACTGAGCTAAAGTTTTATGAGCTATCTTTTTTTTTAATGAGCTATCTGAACATCTCTCAGTCCAGTGCAGTTGACACATAAAATTAACCATCATAATTATTATCATAAAATTATCCATCGTGGCGCAACCACTGTGGAAATCAGTCTGAAGATTCCTCAGTAAGCTAGGACTAGAGGTGCCATTCAACCCAGCTATTTCGCTTTTGGGTATTGTTCCAGAAGAACTAAAAACATTACACCACAGTGATATGTGTGCACCTATGTTTATAGCTGCACAATTTGTAATAGCTAACTTGTAGAAGCAACCCAAATGCCCATCCACTGAGGAATGGGTAAAAAAGATGTGGTATTTTTACATAATGGAATATTACTCAGCTATAAAGAAAGATAAACTTGAGGTTTTCATAGGTAAATGGATGCGATTAGAGTCCATACTCATAAGTGAGATAAATCAGACCTGCACGTGTAGATACCATATTGTCTCCCTAATGTGAGAACCTGAAAGAATAAATAAATCAGAAAGGTATAACAGATATTGTGAAAGGGAAAGAAGCTGCTCAAAAGGAAAGAACAACTGGGATGAGGGAAAGAGAAAAAGAAAGAAGGGGGGAAATATATATATACATACACACACAGGATAGCTAAGAGAGTTGTACTACTGACTTTCATTGCTTTATTGAAAGAACAGTTAATATTTAATTGTTTGATCAGTCTTACATGATTACATTTACTTAACTGAGTAACCAATTTGAAGATAACAATATGTGATACAACAACCATTGTTAGTTTCCCATCACTTTGTCTGAAATTCTGTACTGCTTCTATTGCCTGGGTATTGTTTTGTTTATGTCTGTTTGCTTGTTAATATGTTTTCATTCTTTTATCTTTAAAATAAAAACAACCATCATAGGAATACTACATAAAGTGAACAAGAATGTATATATTTTTGAGCATCTGTGTGCTCTACAAGCAGAGAATACTGGTGTATAATTCCATGTTTTGAATATTTGTCAAATCTGATCATATATTTGTCCCCAAATAAAACCATGATTTATTCCAAAGAAAAGACCATGACCCATCAAAATAATTTTCATTGACTCTCTTTGAGTTGCCTTAATGTAAAAGAAACAAAATATATAGCACGAAAATATAAACTTTCATTCCTCATCTTAGCCTTCCTTTATCTTAGTAGAATGGGAGAAAAACAAATAAAGCACCATTTAAATAGTGCCCTCAAAGGCATTTTTATGTGATGTAGGTGCTTAACCTTCTATAAACCTAGTCAGGAATACAATTCTATTTCTTAAAGGCACTTTTTTGGCACAACAATTAATTGGCAACATAAAATAAACGATCAGAAATTACCACAGCAATAAAGACTGTCTTTCATTACAGCACAAAGTTCTCTTTCAGCACCTAATGCAGGAAGCTTTCCAGGAGAAGAAGGAAATGTTCATGGGTTAAAAATTAGTTTTTAAAAATGTTTGAAGTAGATTTAAGACTCTGTAAGAGAAGGCTGAAGTGTAATGAGTCATAATTTGATCTCAACTCAACTCAACATATAGTTATTGACATTCACAGAGGCATTAAAAAAACCCTGAAATGTTATGTACATTTCATTTGAATCTGAAAAACTACAAAGAAAGACATCAATGGCTAGACTAATACAGTTTTTAAGGAAACAGCATTTCTAACTATTTCAAAGGTCATCAGACAGGACAGAGCCAGAAACTTCCATCATCACCTCTAAGATGCAAAATTCAATTCTCTATGAAAACAACAATAGACTTGAAGTCATGGGCCAGTCAGAAAACAGAGCTACCCACTAGTATTTTACCTCTTGTTCTACTACTTCCTCTCAGTGGAGCAGATTAAAATGTAGCCAGAAATGCTCACAGAGTAGATAATTTATTGTGCCAGTCAATATTTATTAGTAGGTGCTGGTAATATGCAGCCTTCTGAGGATTATAGGGCTGAGAATCCAATCAGTTTTCTCTCAGTTGAAAGAAAACCCACAGGCAACAGGATCCAAACTACTATTCTTTCTCCAGGGGAGCCACCATGGAAAAGAGAAGATACCGGCAATCCTGAGATGGGTTCCATCTAACGATCAAAAGGAGAATCCAGGGGAATCCAAAGACTTCCCAGAGTTCTCTTGCGTGCATGACTGAATGCCGAGATCTTAAATTGGTCAAGAAATTTCCAGGAAGTCAAAATGCAAGTGCAGCTCCAGGCAGACTAGCCGAATGGATTTCCATTTCTATACCTGCTGTTTGGGGGCACTAGGAGAAATGCTGCGAATTCTCAAGATGCTAAATTCTCAATGAGGGAGGCCTATGGGATAACCTGAGAGAATTCTCTTTATTAAAAGAGTGCATGGTACCTAAGGTCATTTGGAATTTTCTTTATTGTATCCTCAGTCAATTGCATTTTATAAGTAAAATGACAGTGGCCATACAAACAACTAGCATTTGTTGAGCAGGTATTATGCCAGGTGTTTGAACAAACACAATGGCAATGGTAAAAAGATTTTGCAGATAGCTGTAGAAGTAGCTTGTTTGGCATTGATACTGAATGGAAACCATTCATTTTTAAATGCTTTTGATTAACACATAATAACTGATTGTGTTTTATTCTTTTATTAACATACAGTAATTGTATATATTTATGGGGCAAAATGTAGTATTGTAATACTTTTAAATAGCATGTACTGATCGATTCAGACTATTGAATATTTTCAACTTATTTACCTATGTTTGGAGCTGTCATGTTCCTCTCTTTATAAAATATATAATAGCTTATTTTATTTAACTGATCTTTTTGCTGTTATTTTGTGAGTTTATTTTTTTTTTTTATTTTAGAAACATAAAAGTACAAAAACATATTGACAAACAGACACCCATTATCATAGAAAATAGTACAATCACAACTAATCTATAGACAAGGTGATATGGTCTCAACAGTAGTTGTTGTTTTATCCATTGATATCTTCGAATTGTAGATGTATGGACCCATATACAGACATGCAAATTTAGTC
>PVLD010008782.1:0-81502 GCA_004027595.1 Dinomys branickii
TTCCCACGTCTCGCCCCGGCAGCCTGGTCCGCCCTACCACATCTCCCCCGGCATCTCAGAGAAATACGCCCAGTTTAAACTTCCCAGCCGAGGTTCCGGCATTCACGCTCACCAAGTCTGTCTCGAGCTGGTGGTGTTTATTAAGGAGGTTCGCTCCCTTGCTGCTCACCCGGTCGCCATCTTCCCCGGATCCTATTTTCAAGGATTTAAAAAAATTCAGATGTACACACTTAAATAGCCTGCACTTTTCTTATATGAGAAGCCCGAAGTACGTACAATTTAAGGAGCACGATAGAAGGTAAGAGCAAACCGGGAGATACAGCGGGGTTGGCAAATAGCAAGGGGTACGGGGGCGGAGGGGGGGCGAGAGGGCGGGGAAAGGGTGCGCGGGTAGTTACCATGTGCTGTATACACCGCCAGCCCCTCAGGACCATTACATACTGCAGACACCTGCTAATGGAAGTCTTTAAAACTCGCTTAAATAAAAACAAATGTGAAAAATTTGTAAATGAGTGAGAAAAACAGAAAACACTTAAAAAACAACAAAAATCCCTGCCCCTCCTCATCTGGCTAGCTAGAGACACCAGCCTAGGAAGGACATGTGCCATTACGTTTGTAGTTACATATTCTGTAAGAAATGAAACAAGAGGCAAGGGCGGCAGGAGCCAGGTGTCCGGCAAAAGCCCAGGGCGGCAGCGACGGCACAGGGCTGTAATCTCGGCCCTGAGAGAGGCTGAGGCATGAGGATCAAACTTTCAAGTGCTGCTGGGTAGTTGAGAGAGACCTTTCCTCAAAGTAGAAATACACGACAGGGAGATGATAGGTAGCTAAAGAGATGCGTAGATGGGTAGACGTGGGGCTGGGGCGCGGCTTCCCCTCTCACTGCCTGAGTTTAAATCCCAGCACTAGCACGACGGGGGTAAGAAAATGTTTCAGAGAGAGAAGGAAAAGTTCATAGAGGGATTTGCAGGAAGAAAACTTAATTTGCATGGCACCGTAACTGTCAGTGCATGATACTATGTACTCTGAACCACAAAATTTTACAGCACATAAAATAACCTTCATGTATGTAAATTAAAGTATGTTTTGAAAACAGAATCGCTGGATGGAAACCAGACTATGACAAAACATTCTAATTGTATCACAAATGCATTAAAGATTTCACTGAAGGAAGTAAAAGAACATGTTAATCTATGTAATACTGAAAAATATTTGAATTTATAAGTTCAAAAAGACAAAATAAATGGCACATAAGAACTGCTTTATAGTTAGCAAAGCTATTTCGCACGATGGTTTAAGTAACAATTCTGATACTAATAAACAATTAAGGAAATGCTAAGGGAGGTGAAGGACCAACATTTTTCACTATTTTGAGTGGGAAGATTCCAATAAAGACAGTCTCCAGTGATCACTGTGGTACTGGATTAGAATTGGAGTAATCATATTAAGCACATATGTGGCTAAACCTAGGAACTGATGATAACAGAAATATTTATAAATCTATACATACACATGAATTATTATATGTGCATATATCTCCTTTCTCTGCCAGCTAAAAGGACTATTATAAGCAAGGACAGCTTAGTAGAAAGAAGTGTAACTATGCCTGCATATTGGCTTTTAACATTGTTCACCAATAAAAGGAAGCGGGGTTCCTTAGATAAATGGCTAATTCTAGGGCCAGGGCAGGACATATTCAGGACATATTCTGGCATATCTTCTTGTGTCAGAATTTAAGGTCTGTCTGTCTCACACATACACAAACATACACACACACACCTGGGTGTGTTGCTGCATAACTGTATTCTCAGGTACTCATTAGTCTAAGGAGAGAGGGTTGAGGTTTCAAGGCCAGCCTGGACAACTTAGCAAGAATCTATCTCAAAATAAATTTAAAAGGTCTGGGGATGTAGTTCAATGGTCGAGTGCTTGCCTGACAGTCAAGAGAGTATGGGTTCAATCACCAATCCCAATGCCACAAAGCACACATACACACACAAACACGCACACACACACACACGCATGCATGCACAATGATGAAGAATGTCATCACACAAGAAAGAATGCAAAGAGCTCCCACTGCTAAAGCTGAAACAAAGTGAGAGATATAAGAAATGAAGCAGTACTGCATTGTAAACCAAAGTGTAAAACCCACTTCTAGGATTCATACCGATAGCACCAAGTGATGCAACAAATACCAGATGGAGGACAACAGACCAATCTTTCTTTCGGAAGAATTCCAAATAATTCCTGTACACGCTCTGTTTCACAGAGTTGAGCCATAATTCACTAGTGCTTTGCGTAGTGATAATAGTGCCATTTTCCAAGAAGCACATCAGGGCAAGGGAGAGAGATTATCTCCATGGAGCAACCTGACAAACACCACCTTCATGATGTGATCACGTTTAATGTCAGCAGAGATAAGTCATGTTTATATTGTGCAGCCACAATAGGATTTAATGAAAGTGGTAATTTACCTCTGTAATCTTCCAGAAACGCACAATTTCACTCAAGCACACAGACAGGTCTCAATGATCAGGCATTCTACAAAATATCTGACCAAACATATCATTCAAATGTGCACACTGTATAGCAAAATATATGGAAATTCTTTATGTTGACCTTGCAATAGTCCTATATTTTATTTTACTTTATTTATTTTTGGTACTGGGGCTTGAACTCAGGACCTCAGGCTTGCCAGGCAGTCTGTGCCACTGAGCTATATCCCCAGCTCTAGTTCTATATATGAAAAGTACATTTTTGTTACCTAAAATTTTTTAAATGTCAAGATTATTTTAGCAAAAATGACTAATGTTAGTGATATAGACAATATGTATTTAACCATAGAACTTCTGCAGAATAACTCATAAATCATATGTATACAGCTCAAACTAAACTGTCAGCGTTTGTTTGGTAACTTGTTAAAATGCGGTCTAATTCTGCTTCAAGCGGGTGTTGCCTGGAATCTGCTGGGCTGTTGTGTTTCCCAAGCTATGTCTGCCACACAGTGGTCCACAAAAGATTTAAAACGTTTTTGTGTGTGCCAATGCCTATGATCTTCATCAAAAACGACCGAAAATAAAGCTATGGCTTTAGGGTTCTGCCCATGCGGTGTATCTGACTGTGCACTGCGGCCTTGCAGAGCACCTGGTTCGTGAGGAGGAATAAGAAGATGACAGTGAGCCAGAGTTTGTGCCCAGTCCTGAGGCCGTTCTCCCTCACGGAACGGGGTGCCCAGCATTGGTGAAGTGTGGCTTTTTCTATCTCGGAGAATGCAGCCTGGAAAATTAGTGTGTTTTAAAATTAATTCAAATCATCTCTGCTCTCACACTGAACATTTTGTGTCCATTCATTCTTAATTCTTTGAAAATATTTGTGGTATAAATGGTATATTAACAACATGTAAATCACATTCATCAGGAAAAAGGACTAGTAAAATTGACAACATACTGAGCACTATTAAAACAAAATTTGCCAAAAATTTGGAAGACCACTGTTATTTGCCAGTAGCATCCCTTTCCTCTTCACATAAGAAACAGACATTCTGAATTCACTTGATTCTTCTAGATTGTACTGGGATCAATTTATCTGTCTACCTTTCATCTATGTATCTATCTATGTATCACCTGCCTATCTGGATTCCTCTATTTTCAAGTTATAAATTTTATTCTATTTTATTATTTTGTAGATGCAGCAGCCCCTCTCCTCATACTGCTCGTTCACACTCCGCTGTAGAATTGCACCACTGTGCTTTTCATTCTGTCTAGCGCCGATAGTACTGTTCTCTACGGCATCTTTTTCCCTTTCAATCCAGGTTATTACAGTTTCTTTTGCATTTCTTGATGCATATACGCAAAACTTCCTATTAACCACGTACTCATGAATGGAATTATCATGTCTTAGCCCTGGCTCAGTGAGAACTTTAACAAGATGATAGCAAATTGTGACCCATATAATGGTCAGGATGTTTTTGTGAACATTATTAGTGTCAGACTTAACTTTTGCCCATAAGTAAGTGTGAAATGTTGCCTTACTTCAAATTCCCAAATTAATAGATATGATGCCACTATCTGTTAGTTATATGATCTACAAAGTTCTTCAAATTTTAGCTTTTCCAATCACCTTAATACTATTTTTGATTAATAGAAGTTACTCAATTAATGTGATAAAATTTATCAGACTTTTTTGATACTGCTTGGGCTTTATGAAAATATTTTCTTATCATGGTATCAGAAAGAAATTCTCCTAATTTCTAAAATTTACATAATCTTGATGTTCATATTTGTCTTTCATCTTCTTGTAATTGACATCTTTTGCTATGATCCAATATAATCAATTTCTCTACACTATCTTTCATGGAAGTAATTTGCTCCACATTTATCATATCTAGATTAGGTTTATGTTTCTGGATAAATATTTTGATTTATTGTATTTTAATTCATCCTTGCGCTACTACAGTATGTTCACTTTTAAAATGAGTAGCTATTTTGTAGGTTCCTAGCCCTACCAATTTTTGTCAGATGTTTCTTGAAAATTCTTTTGCTCTTCTGTTAAAGTTTAAGAATTATCATGATTATAATACTCCAAGAATAAACAAAATACAATATTAACCACTGGAAAGCCAGAAGTCAGCCATTGGTGGACATTTTGTGCTTGACCTGGTTCCTCTTTCTTATCTGCCTCTCAGAATTGCTTTTAAGCACTAACAGACTACAGTTCCTTATCTGTGATACGTCTTGTCTGATAACACCCTTTATCTTAAATTATTTTTACTTCTTTCTTGTTACTAGAGAATATCCAGAGTTCCGTGTTTAAATCCTCTTCTTTCTTAAAAGGGACATCATCTTTCAGCCATCCAGTATTTTCATGTTGAATTTATTAAATGCTATGATTTGATCTGCAGTAGTTAAAGAAGAAAATATATACGGGCCTGAGAATATTTTTGGCATCAGGGATTAAAGGACACAGAACCGATGTGAGTGCTGCCATTTACTTATAGTTGAACCACACGTATGCATACACATAAAACTTCCTATTAACCATATGTTAATAGGAACCACATTATAAATTTTCAAAAATGAAATATTATCTGAGATTTCTTGGCAAATATTACCTGAGATTTGAAGCAAAACACCTTCAACTGAGAGTGATAGTCACCTTGGAAAACTTGAACTTCAAACCCTCGAAGAAACACACTCAAACTTGATTGGAGCATAGGCTGTTTTTAGGACAAGAGAGGGCTGAACTGCAAGTCTGTCTGAAGGAGGTCTAAGTGCTTTCTCTACTTCTTAAGCTATATATGAGGCCTTGCATCACAAGTTTTCCAAAGAACTAAAAATATCATGAACACTGTTAGGTTTTCTGAGACTTTTGCAGAACAAAGTTCCTCTACTATGTCATTCGCAGACCCCAGGGAGGCTGCCACTACCCATTAGAAGTCCGCAGGAGGAGACGGGAAGCCAAACAGCCGCAACAGTGGAGCAATGTGTGTACGTTAAACATGTGCACAATTATTCAGTCACAGGAAATAAATGGAAGGTGTCAGTTTTCATGGTTCAAATTCAAACTTTTTTGCATGTTAATAATACAAAGAAAGTTCAACTTGAAAACTGATGTTATCCATTCAGAAACAAAGGCAAAGACAGCGACCATCCAAGGAGTGTCGCACGTATACTTGTGAAGTTTCACTGTGCAGGGTGTTTTACAGATACTGGTTTCAGCCCTCCTCCCGAAGAACCCTCACTTAGCATCCCCTTCGTCTTTATCTTTCTTCTTGGTGTAATTCACTTCACTCTTTATTTTCACTGTACTTCATATTTGTTTGCTCTTCTTGTTCTGGTTTCTTGAGATGAATCTTTAGCTTATGTTCAACGTGATTTTTTAAAGTATGCAGTATAGACATATATTGTACTTCCCAAATGTTGTAGCCACATTCTATAAGTCTTAATATATTTAATTTAGAACATTAAAACTAATTCTTAATTTCAGTTGTCATTTCCTCTTCAATATATGTGTTATATATAATTATGTTCATTTCTATATTTAAAAATTCCATTTGTGATTAACTTTTAGTTTAAATTCACTGTGGTTGATAATTTTTTGGTTTTTTTTTTTTTTTGGTCTTCTTGAAACAGGGTGTCGCTTTGCAGTTCAGGCTGATCTTGAACTTACTTTGTAGCCCAGGCTGGTCTCAAACTCACAACAATCCTCCTGCCTCAGCCTCCCAAGTGCTGGGATTACAGGCATGCGCCACCATGCCCAGCAATAAATAGTATTCTTATAATTTAAATCACTTGTGTTTCATTGAGACTTCTTCCTAATCAAGGACAGACTCACTTTTTCAGGACTCCCTGTGTACTTAAGTATGAGCGGTTATGCCTGAAGGCACGCAGGCGCATCAAGTACCGTGTGTCAAGGTTGCTCACGGCTACAGTCAGATGTTCTGTATTGTAAGTGCATTCACATCTGCAGGTTAAATTCACTCACAATTATTACTTGTTTTTCTGTTTTTCTTTTAGCTTTGTCAATTTTTACTTGAAATTTTTTGAGTATATGTAATTAGATACAAGGTTACAAAATTATATTTTCTTGCTAAACTTACTTTGTAATCGTTAGGCAGTGTTTCTCCTTATTTTTGCCTTAAAGTCTATATTTTTTCTGTTATTACTATAGTAACACCAGCTGGGGTTTTTTGATAGGCATTTATATAGTATAAGTCTTTCACCATTTAATTCCAAATTGTTTATTTTTAGGTGTCTCATAAAAACAACATAAATGTACTTTTTCAATTAAATTTTCAGAAAAGTAATAGAGACTACTTGAGTGAAATAAAATTTTCAATGCATACTCCTTCATTATTAATAAAATAACATTAGGGACTATGTTAGCACACATTACATTCCTGAAATGTAATATAAAGTTTATTACCTTTGTTTTTGCAACTGAATTTTATTTATTCTTCAATCCATTTTTCTTGCTAGTAAAACAAATTTGCCTAATTTTCTCATTTTGCAACTTTGGTATTCTTTAATATGCGGTCTTTGATGATCTACACAGAGTATTAAGTTCAGTTCTGGGTCTGTGTTGTATGGCAAATGGAGCGACGTGTAGAACTGATACAGTGCAGATGTTAAGAGGAACGTTCTGGACTCAGCTTCATTTTTGTCCTGCTCACTGGGTGTTTACAACTGAGCCAAGTATCTGTCCTCACTTCGCCCCTCCGTCTATGACACGGGGTCGGTGATAATGACACCTTTCTCACAGAAATGCAAGGATTAAGCAGATAATACATAAGACAAAGCTTCGCACTACATGACGTGAAGTAAATCCTCGTAAATATTTGCATAAAGCCACAAAATGACAATATTATAATGAGTTCTTAGGCAATAAACCTGGTTTCATAGGTTCTCAGCAATAGTGGAGAAGCTTTGGCCTATGCCTTTCTTCCAGTCCCTGTAACACAGGAAACTCCAGTCAGTGCCTTTGCACGCGCCTTTCCCGTGCCATGACTCCCTCATTGTGTCCTTGCACCTGTGTATCTCCTTCCGGCCTCCAAAACTCAAACTGCTATCAAATCATCTGAAAACGCCCCTACACATTTCTGCCTGTAAACCGTCTGATCTGACAGCCACTCGCCGCGGGTCAAGACTCAAAACTTAATTGGAAAAAATGGAAGAATGTGAACTATCTTAGTAATGATTTATACATTGTTACATTTTGAAATGATAACATTTTGGATGCACTGGGTTAAACTAAAATGTATGATGGAATTTATGTTTTTCTGCTCCTTTTTATGTGTTGACATGAGTGCTAGAAAATTTAAAACTACATGTGATTCCTATTATAACTCCACTGAACAATATAGAGTTATGTAAATTATTTCCTTCCTATTATGTACTCTCGTAACTACATTGATCTACCAAATACTATATTGAATTATAATTTTTACATTGATTTTATCTCACTGCACACTGGCTCTTGAAGCAGAGTCAATATCTTATTCATTTTTAGAGTTCTGCTATATCACTGATATTCTGATCCATAATTATTCAGTAAGTATTTGTTAAATAAAATTGATAATGCATTATATGTGTTTCAGGAAAAATGAGTAAACTAGATACTTTTTTAGGATAATCTGGCTGAAAATTAATAATAATTATATACAATAAATGATCCTGTAAGTACAAGAATAGCTACCCAGTTATAAGTGCACAAAGAAGTTAGGGTAGAATTCTTTGGGCCCTAGAAAGTCAAAGAGTTTTGACTGCCCCAAAATAGTGGTTCTTGTAATCAAAGAGCACAGAAAGATAGCAAGTCCTTGCTTGGCCTTTCTGACCAAAACCATAGGAATATCTCTATGAACAGTTGATAATCATCTAATTCCACCACCCTGTCCCATTTCCCAACTCAGAATAAAGATATCTACATTGATTTTTAGACTTTTACAATAGCATTTGATC
Organism: Dinomys branickii; assembly: GCA_004027595.1. Lineage (NCBI taxonomy): Eukaryota > Metazoa > Chordata > Mammalia > Rodentia > Dinomyidae > Dinomys > Dinomys branickii. The sequence goes on from PVLD010008782.1 coordinate 8,460, forward strand.
TTTTGTTTAAGATAAACAAGCCGATTTCTTTGATTTTTCTAAAGCATCCTCTTTCCTGATCTTTGTGATCATTATCAGTGTAATTCAATTTAACACACTCCTTGTAGCTATGAGACACTAAGCAAAGCACTGTGGAGGACACACACTGGAGGCAGGCACCGGTCTCAACAAACTGACAGTGTGTAGTGTGAAATGGGTGCACAACCTGGTCGTCTCCCAAAGCAGCAGCAGCAGAATAACTTTGCTTGGAGAGTCAATCATTGTAAGTACACAGAAGAAAAGGTAAAGTCAGGAATGGGGCAGAGGCCTGATCCCCTACAGTTTGAGGATTTCAGGAAAACCCAGCTGGGTTTTAGGCAGATCACTGTCTGATTCCCTGCAGACCATGGAAAGTAGCCCCCCAGAAAGGATATGTCAGAAGATAAGGAGCCCCTAGGTTTATTTGTTTATTTATTTTTGGTACCTGGAATCAAACTCAGGACCCTGCACTCACCAGGCAGGCGCTTGTGCCACTGAGCTGTATCCCCAGCTAGGACCTCCCGGGAACACATGTGGTTGTTTCAGTCTGTATACAGACTTTTCTATCTGTTAGAAGTCATTTGTTATCTTACATGTTATATGCCAGGCACAGAGATGGGGAACCAAAACATGGACGTCACTTCTAAAGAGAAAAAGACCCGATGTGTGTGAATACGTAAACAGACAGCATGTTATACAAGTATAAATCTAGAGGTCTCACAGACTGAAGGAGGACCACACTAATCATGCTGCATTATACACTGAAAATGGAGAGAGTAGATTTCAGATATTGTTATTCAAAACAAGTTCATTGTGAAAAGTGATGGCTGTGTGAAAATAACTGCTGCAAACACTTTACTATGAATGTGTTCACCTAAACATCATTTTGTACACCTAAAATTTATACAGTAAAAAAAAGTATGACAATATTTTTATTTACATTAGTGACCTATAAAACTGAGTCTCTCTCCCTAAACCCAGGACAATTTAAAGCAGTATACTGAATGGTTTAAAAGATAAGGTTTTCTATCCAGCTGTTTTTGCTTTCTATGTATTTGTTGAGACTTTATTCTTTGCCATTTAAGTTCCTAAAAATCAAGAAGTGTATGTGCTATTTAAAAAAAAACAGGGGCTGGGGATATAGCTCAGTGGAATAAGTGCTTGCGGTCCTGAGTTTGATCCCCAGTACCGCAAAAAAAAGAAAAAGAAAAAAAAAACAAAGTTACATTCCTTTGCTCAATACCCTTAGCTAATTCACTACCAATATTACTTAGGCTTTTAAGAAAAAAATAATTTTTCTTCAGAATTTTTTTGTTTTATTTAACATAATTCTAGAATAATGGAAAACATAGGACTGAGAACTTTTCTTTACAAAACCACTTACTTTTGAGATTCAGAGTATATATTTTTATTGGCTTTGGTGATCTTCTGCCTTTGACCACTGCCACATATCCTTACTTCCTATGAGGAGTTCATGTTGTTGTTTTGTTTTGCCTTTTTATTTAGCAGTCAGAGAAAGCAGAACCACTTTAACACATGTGCAAGTTCCAACAGGTTTCTGTTGATTGCCAGACACTGTATTTGAAAACATACTCTCACCTAAGCTCTTCTGAAATGAGGTTTACTTTTGAAAACTAACTGAAAAGGTTTTGAGTTTCTCTGAACAGATTGTTTGGCAATTGTCAAAATGACAACTTACTGAACCTCCCCGACCTTAGATGGGAGGTTTTCACCAACCTCAGTAACGAAGAGATACAGACAGAAACCTCACGGCAATGAGGAACAAGTGGTGGAAAACAGTACAGCAGGATTCTCTGTGTCACGCTGGTCTAAGCCAGGTCTGAATGCCTAAGTGGCCTTTTGTACTTTAGCAATACAATATACAGATACTGTATTTCCAAGTCTGCAAAGAGCAAGGGTAGCTTCTATAACAATGTCCTCTGATTGCCTGATTTCTAAACAGGGACCGTGATGGACAAGAAGCTCACACTGCCAGGATTCGTTATGTCAAATGATAGTGTGAGGAAGCCGGGCCTTTGAAAGCAATCAGCTTTTAGATGACCTTATGAAGTTAACTCATGATGAGATTTACCATTATGAGGAAGAGTGGGTGCTGCCTTCCAGGAACAGGGAAAGACCAAGCGAAGGCAGCCATCTACAACCCATGATTTAAGGCCTCATCAGACAAGCTAATCTTGAATTGTAAGTCATATTTCTGTGGTATTTTGTTATAGCAGCTCAAGCAGACTAATACAAACCGGAACGGAGTCCTGAATTTGTCCTAGTCCCACAAACTAGGAGAATTTGTTGAACAAATTACCCAGCAGATCTCCATTATTTGTTCCACTATGCCTCTTTTTCTTTTTTGTAGCAGTGCAGATTGCTGACAGTGTGAGCTTTGCTGTTAATATATACCTGATGTTTCAGTGTAGGATGTATGCATGTTATAAACCTAAGAATTTAGTTGCTGATTTGTTCTGGGAAAATCCACCTCAAAGTTAATATAACTTTATTGTAACATCTGCTACAGATTGCAGTTACAGAGGAGGTGTGGAGAGGGGCTGCCTCTAACTGATGCTACAACAGCGCATCCCGAGGGCCTTTCCACAAAGCCAAGACTGAGGAAGAGGCAACCAGGAGCTTCACTCACATCCGTTATGTATGTGGTTCAGTTTGCTGCAGCAAACAGGAAGCCGGGCGGTGCTGTCTAAAAGATGATGGGGTCACTGCAATGCTGACCTTGAACAGAAAGTCTTAGCTTAGGAAGTGAGAAGAAGCTGTAAACAGCAGGATTACAGATGAATATGTTACAAAACAATTATTTCAAAAAACATCATGGGAATCAGAAAAGTACATGAGGCATGTGGTGTGCACTGCTTTGCATCCCAGTGACTGGTAACCTGGGTCATCCACAGTAACGTGACACCTTCAGAAAGAGGTGCCGCGCTGCATGCACGTACAGACTTGGTGACGTTTTGTGTAGTGTCGACCCTGCTGTGTGCTTGATATGCTTTAAACTACACTCCCACTGCTGGAGAGCACACTACCTAATTGAGGAGAGAGAAATGAGAAGCTTGTCATTTCAGTTCAGGGACTGAACACAGAGCAATCTTAACACACTGCGCTTGTTCACGTAGGTTCACCACAACCTGTGTCATTTTCGCAACCATTAAGGCAGCTAAAATTGTTACCCTCATTTTATCAAAGAGAACCTGAGGCACTGAAAATTTAAATTTATTACCTACTACCACAGACCCAATAAATAAAACAGTTGAAATTTTATTTTTTTAAAAATACAGCTTAAAAATGTGCTTGTAGCCATTTGAAAGTATTTATTTTATGTCATATTAGTTAACACTGAACCCTAAATTTCTGTGCCCCAGATCGTCATCTGCGAAGTTATGACCTGGCACAGCACCTCTCCGATACAAATGTTGTAAGGTCGAGCGAAAGTGGCGCATGTAAAATCTTGGAACAATACCTGGGTAAACAAGGTGCGTGAGAAAAGCGTCAGATACGAATGATTGCTGAATGCGTGGTTACCTGGGGAAATCTTGTGAGAGCAGTTACCATCTTCCCAGAATTCTTTGTCTAGGACAGGGGTCTGTGATGCTGAAGTACATGTCCTCGGAAGATCTCCTCTCCCCAAAGTGACCTTGGCCTGAGGACCCCACTGGACAGCCAGGGGCTTTATCCTGTGCAGCGTCAGTCACGACTCAGTGTCGTGTCTCTGTATCCAAAAAGTATTATAGGTTCCCTGCACGTTATTTGTGGCTTCAGAAAGTTGCTGATGTGATTGTCTGTGACAAATATGTCACTTCCAATGCTGTGATTACACAGGCACCTGGCGGAGAGGGGTTTGTAGTACGGAATCTTAGTGCTCCCTTGGGGACACATTCAGAACAGTGAATTTTCTTGCCTTGAAATACTTTTTCTACTCATCTCTATGCCCTGTGCATGAATTTCAGGTAGCTGACATTTTACTCAGAACTAGTGCTTATGGACAATAATTCTATTCATCTTCAAGGTGGAGAGTGAAATTTTAAAAAAATTGAAGAAAAAAATTTACCCTTTTAAGAATTTAAGAGCTTGGGACAGCTTGAACTCACTTTATGTAACCTTAGAAAGATGGATTACCATGTTCAGATTACCTGCTTCTAATACAAAGGGAAAAGCTTGATGTTTTTCCTAACCTACAGTTTGATTCTTTTCTTTTTTTCCTGCCATCCCCTATCACTTTCTTTCCAATGGCTATGTTCATCTTGTCAGAGATAAAACAGAAGGAACATTTCCTATACATGGAACCACGTAAGCACTGGAAATAACTCCCACAACTGCAGCAAGAGACTGATAACCAAGCAGCTCCTATGTGGATGTCAAGATGAAGGCTGGGAAACGAGGGGTCCTGTATGAACATTTGTTATCAGAAACACTTCGCATGATCTGTGCTGAAATCAAGAAGGTGGCCGTAGTCAGCATGCTTCAATATGCCATTTAAAATAACCTTCACTACTGGTCTCAGTTTGGAATATATTAGATGTCTGTAAAAAAAATTGTTTTGTGGAAAGTTAAATTCACCTGAACCAGACCTTCTCAACGTTTCACTGTACTTCGAACAAAAAAAAGTATTTGTTAACAAAAACGTATTGGTTAACCAGCTGACCCTGAAGCTCATCGTGGAACAGTAACAGAACTCAGGTGTTTAGACTGCTAGCCACTGCTACTTCCAAAATTGCATTTAATTTATAAAACTTTTTTTTCAAGTTCGTACATAGAGAAAGTATATTTCAAAAAGTTTACATTGTATCTTATTTAAAATATCTGATGGTGGCTGGGTGTGGTGGTACATGCCTGTAATCATAAATAAATGTAAAGCTTTTTAAATCAGAATTCTTGACAGTGAAGAAAATCTATCCTTGGAACAAAAGGGAGCTTGATATTTTGATAAAATATATAGATATTTTTAAGAATAAGATAAAATAACATCTACCGAAATATAATCTTAGGTGACGAACACTGAAAAGTCAGACTTTTCCAACTTCAAACTCCTTATTTCCCAATGGGTACTTCTCTTCTGAGAATTCCCAACTTTACTAACATCTATAAACAAACAGAATAGCAAGACAAATGTTTCTAGACTTCAGTGCCTGGATCCTGGATCTCTGTACTTGCATATAAACAGTTTCAAATGGAAGCCCTAACTCTCTTTCCACTATAAACTATGAGTTGCTTCATCGAACTCTGAAAAAACTTTGATTCAGTAAAAAAACAGAAATTGATCTCTGACTAAAGTAAATTAATTGAAATCCTCTCTGGTTGGCTAGCTCACTTGAATGCAAAGACAGGAGTAATACAAGGCAGTACAGAATTAACCACTGGCTTAATAAAATTTCCTCTCTTATAATTATCAACGCAAACTACAGAGAGCTCATGAAAACAGAAGAAAGGGCTCGAGTATCTGTCTGCGGCAGACATGATGGTCCGTACAGGCCATACATCATTTAGTAGCTTTTAAACGAACTGTGAAACTGATTAGTTCTCATTTCATACATAAAGGCACTGAAAGGTGGAGAAGTCATCTTCAGCACATGGGTTCTGCAGTGGTACTGGTGTTTAGGGCTAGCCCAGGTCACACCGCGTCTGAGCAATAGCTGGCTCCCGAAGGATTTCTGTGTGTTACCCGAGGAGCTGATTAAAGAACATGAATGCGTTCACACAAGTACATTTCTGATGCTGGGAAAATAGACGTGTGGATAGATGATGGATAGATGGACAGGTGATCGATATAGGTGATACCAAATCCACTATGATATTTCCTGCAGGGTCATATATACATCGCTTTTACGCTTATTGTGTAAATATTGTAACTTCATTCTAAATTCTAACCAATTTAAAAATAATTATGGAAAAGGACTTCAGTTAGTTCTGATGATTGTGATGGTGATAAACACTCTCAAAGGAAAATAAAAATAATGAGGGAAGTAATTGTAAATAATGTCAGATTTCCTTTTTGCGTTTTTGAGACAGGGTCTCACTGTGCAGTTCAGGCTGGCTGTGAACTCACTTTGCAGCCCGGGCTGGCCTCAAACTCTCAGCGACCCTCTTGCCTCAGCCTGCCAAGTGCTAGGATTACAGGTATGGGCCATCACATCCAGGCCTCATCCGATTTTTTAAATAAGATGCAATGTAAACTTTTTGAAATATACTTTGTCTATGTAACTTTTTTCATAGTATGTAATGTTGGTGAATCTTAAGGAGTATCTTTGATATTCAAACACCAAACTTCTCACAAACTAGCAAAGTAATTAGTATCAGTAAAATAAAAAATGAAAGAGTTATCTCAAAAACAGTTGCCAGAATGTGATATTTAAACACTAAATGTAGGAAGACAATAAATATAAGCATGTATCCATCAATCTCTTTTTCTACTTACCCAAATCACTTCAAGACAAATGAAGTCGCATGAGTAGAGAAACGTTCACTCTCATGGATCCACAGGGGCAGCATACCTGTAACGCTCATTGACCTTGTGTTAACTGGGTAACCAGGAAGGTACTCATGTTACTAAAATGCTTTTAGAACTTCTAAGAAGGAAAATTACTTGGATGAATTTAAAATGTTTTTCATAAGAGAAAAGAAGACTCTGGCACAGTAAGTGCATGAGAAATAAGATATGTCAGTGCCCAGTTAAACACACACTAGGGAAGAAGCAGACCGGCATACGCTAGTGATGCAGGAGGAGAAAGAGGAATGTAGTTGCTTCCTACGCAGAAGCACACTGAAGCTCTCAGCATGCCTCGCATGGGCGAGAGGGCGACTGTGTGTGCTAGCGCTCGGCACATGTGGAAAATCGTGTGCGGTCAGCTCTTCTTTCTGCACTTCCCTTTCTGCTTTGGTCAGGACCAGAACAAAATAAGATTTTACAAGGTTATTGCAGTTCAACCGGAAATGAACATTAGAAACCACAAAAACTATACTGTGTTATAAAAACGCAGTGTGTTGTTATTACTTTGAAGAGTGAAGGTTATTCAGAAATAATTAATACATACTAGCATGTGCACAGAGCAGGCGAGAGAGTGAGTAATCCACCTAAGGAAATTCACATTTTCAAGGAGCCCCAGCCTCTCTGGACGATCAGATGGGCTCGGGGAGGCTGTCCTTGTCAGCGTGATGCGGAGGGCACGTGAGCCCTGTTCTATTTTCTCTCACACTAATTCAGTAGTTTGGTCTACGTTGGCAAATGCAGAGGGGAACAGATGGGAAAGCTGCTCAGGTGCTGTCATGTCTTATTTTTTGCTCTCTGCTTCACCCCAGCAAATGAAAGGTAAAGGTTCCTTAATCCGCAAACTCAAAAGTGAGCAAAGCTGGAAGAATACAGGTAAGAGTGTTTGTCCTTTCAGCATTACCTCATGGATTCCGATCCCAACTCTTCATCTGAAGAGGGAAGTCTCCCTCATAGCGGAGCAGTTACAAGAAAGGGAACCTTCGTGATGCTCTGGAAGAGGGCACTTTGCCCTTGGTCTTAAAGGACACTTTGAGGAGAGCAGGTGTCTCACCTTCTTTGAAACAACCTGTGTTAGGGCCTGTCCTGACCAGCACCATCTCCTTTCCCTTTCTGTGCTTTAAATGAGAGGTTACATATGACTTCACTCTAACAAAAGGAGGGCACACTAAGACGGGTGGAATTTAGAAAGAGCCACACTAACACACATGTGTATCTCTAGTACATGCCAAGTAGCATGGTCATTTTTTGACTGAGGGTTTTCCTATTCATCATTGCAACAGTCCCAAGGAATAAGTATTTTTAAAAATTATTTCAAAGTTTCCCAATGGGGGAGTTGCTTAAGTAACCATTGTTAAACAAGAGCTGCATGCAGCTCTGCAGTGAACGCTCCTGGAGTGGAACGGTTCTTCTTAGGCTGTGTGCAGGTCTGCGTATCTGAGTCCTTGCGTGCCTCGTTGTGGCTACATGACTACAAGGTGAAGACTTCATCCAACAACTGTGCTCATGATTGCGCTGACCAAGAGGGAGGCCTGAGGAGGGTGCCTGTGTAGATGAGCTCCTCAGAATCCCTGCCGTGGTCTCCACGATGTTTCTCTAAAGCTTTGTTCCTCTCAGTCAGAAAATCACTCCTCTCCACCAGTCAATCTCTGCCACTTCTCTGAAAACTGCTTTGGTGGGTGCAGAGGGAGGCGTGGGGGCCACCGCGAACTGAGAGCACTCCAAGGGAGCAGGATCTGCAGCAAAGAGACGGAAGTGCACTGCCAGTCACGTCAGCCTACAGCCGGTCCTAGCTGTAATGCACTCAGTATCACTCAAAATAACTTTAATGCAAATTTACTTGGATCAAAACTTTCTCAGATTATGAATAATATATTTTTCTTGTCATACTTTACATTAACAAAATATCTGACATAATTACTTCATCTGTCCTTATGAAAATGAATAGATCCATTTTAAAGGCTCCATTAAGGAGTTAAATAGAATTTAAATTAATATGTCTTCAATTAAACAAAATATTTTTTCACTAAACTCCTAAGTGATTTCTTCCACCCCCTCTAGGAGAAAGAGCAGAATCAAATGTTTTAGCTCATTAGGTTTTAAAGTCTTAAGCAACTAAAACGTTGGATTCTTGAATCTATATCACAGCTCACTCACAATGGGAAATTAATAGCTCAGAAGTGAAACTTCTCTTAAGGGCAAATCATAGCAAACTTTTTCTGAAAGAGGGATTTTTAGAAATAGCATTTATTTTAACTCTGACTTCCGAGTCAGGTGGACACAGGCCAGCAGGAGAACATAGTAGGTGCAAAGGGCCAGGGGAACTCAGGAATGACATGAGCACGCTGAAGTTTAAAGTTTACCTGTCCCAGCTTTTTCCTCCCATCCAAAGCAGAAGGTCTTTTAAATTATGGCAGGTTCTCATTTACATGTGAGCACACAATTTGAATAAATGTGGCATTGGAATCCATAGAACTAGGTGAAGAAATCTCTTCTAAAGGAATAAACAAATAATTAACTAATAATAGTTTCTTTAAAATGTACATAAGCCAAGTTTATCTTCCTGGAAGTGGGATCAGGGTCTACACTGTGTACAGTTTCTCTGAGACAGGATAGCATGCAATCATGGTGTGTGGGCAGTGTCTACTGTCCAGAATGTTATAACGAAAGTGGAAAACAGCTTCAGATCAGTGTTCCTACAGCACTGAGATGACCTAAGTCCTTTCCACGTCATATCTGAGGCTGTGCAAAGCAATGCCAAGTCTTCAAACAGCAAAACACAACAAAATTCTAATTACTGCTCCATCCGGCTAATATGCTATATTTGGAATTCTTTGCTTTTTATTTTATTCACTGATTCCAAAATTTCAAGGTAAATAAGTATCACTGAGGGATGCTAACTTGAAGTGCAGAACTACACTCTCCACACCCAGTATTTCCTTTTCTATGGGCCTTAGAGAGAACTTCAATAATTCCACTAATCATACATAATTTGAAAACAAGAGGTCCGATGATCACAAAGGAACACAGAGCTAAAGTTTTTTTTTCTTCTCAATATAGAGAAAATTGGAAAATACAAGATAAAAATGCTGAAAAGAAAACACAATCACCTATGGTTGCATCGCACCAACATACAGTAGATACTCCTTAGTCAGTACAATGACTTCTTACTTCATGCTTTATATATTTTCTCTAATATTGTATATCTAACTCAGTATTGCATGAACTTTCTTCATGTCACTAGAACTACTTAGGCATAGAATTCTGTGCTGAACAACAGTAATGCTTCTGTTGAGCATCAGTGTGGTTTGCAAATGAAAGCATTCAGCAAAACTTTGCTTCCATCCGAGAACTCCAAATCTGGGGCTGAAGAGCACCACAGCCTGCTCCTCAGCAGGGACTTTTACCTTGTTGTCTACTGTGACAGTGGTTCTACCTTAGTGGTCCTCTGTGTACCCTCTTGGAATGTGATTTCTTCTGCAAGAACAAGGTTTTCACTTGTCTTTCTCATGATACTGTAATATAAACATATGGGTTATTAATAGGAGACATTCCAGTATTGAAAACAACTCCTCCCTAAGAAAACACAGTCCTAAACTGAGTCCAACTGGAGCTCCAAAATCAAGCATCTCCCAGTTATTTGAGAGAAATTTCCAGGTGGCATTATGGGTTGTATACTCTGGGTATGCTTTGTATGGTTATGTCCATTACAAGATTTGTTTAACTAGACAGTGTCATGTACCACCTGTCCCAACTCTCACTGAGGTCGTTAATGGTACTGCATCAGCTTTGGAGGCATAGCAGATCACCCTCAACTCCTTGACCCGGGAAGTCTTACCACCCACGGGTACATCTGAGGGATTTTCAGCCTCTCACCTGGGTCAATAAAACTGGCATTGTAGAACAGCACATTATGAGTTTTTAAAAGAAGCTTTGCTCACTTTCTAAATGGACTTTGATGGGCTGTGGGCCATCTTTTTCTGGCTTCAGAATGACTGGAAGTCATATCTGCATTCATTCCTCCAGAGAGTTGGGATCATCTTACATTAAATGATTTTGATCATAGTGTTAGCTTTCAGTTTCTGCAAACTAATTACCAGATGTGGTCACGGACACTTGAAGTATAGTTCATTATGTAATAGACTATATTTCCTCCTTTGGCTCTGAAAGATTAGGGCTGGAGTTGAGTCCAGCTCTAAATCAAAATCTTATATATAATCTTTTAGCTCTAGTTTCATATTTTTCACAAAAACCTGAAAAAAATTCCGATTTCAGGGGAAAATCTATGGGATTGGCTCCAAATATATTTTATTTATGAATAGGGGCACCTACCAGGTCATTATTTTCTCAAGTATGATACTATAAAGCAAGTTCATAGACACTCAGGTTCTCAGACAAACTTTACTCTGTGAACAGTCTCCACTCTGAGACTGGCTGGCTTCATCTACTGCTGAGTTTTTATCTCTGTGGCTCCTTGTCCTGTTTGCTCTGCTCACAGCTTCTCTTCTATCAGTGTGACAAGAGCCGCCTTTGACTTTAAAAAGGCCCTGAAACTGTTCTGTGTCCTCTAGAAGAGCATGAGAAACTCCCTGCATTTGGTCTCCAGAGAAACTGATTAAAAATGTTTTTAAAGGCACCTATTTAAAGACACTGGAAATGGTGAAACAAACAGACACCAAATGAAGAAACATTTGCCTGAGAAACCTACTAAAATTTGTGAGAATTTTTGTATTTGATTCAAGACTGGTACCTTCCTTCTCCCTCCCAACCCAGCAATATGGAAGACCCACCGTCTGGTGGAACCAAGAACATGGCTTTTTCCCCCTCGATTCTCAGGGCTCTGGACTCCCGCCTATGGCAGGATGTCAGTATTCCCTCTCTTTCCACCAGCTACCTGTCACGGAGCCTGTACTGGGTAAAAGAGCCGGAGGAGAAACTCACGGTAACAAGGCAATATGGCGGTAGCTGATAGTTTAATTTGAGACGTAGTTTAAACCATAAGCTGACTGGTCTACTGTGGAGAATTAAGGAAGAACACAACTGAGAACACCTCTTGGGATGAAAAACATTTCAAAACTTGCTTTGAAGATCAATTCACAAGAGACCAAATTTGATTACACTTGTCTATAAGTCAGTTTATTCAGCAAGATATTATTAAAACAGTACAAGATCAGCCAACCATTGCAGAAGCTTAACAGCTAAATCTTGTTTGGAAAAGAGAAAATCACAGAGAGGCTCGTCCACATGCACGTGGACTCACACACATCTATGCTCTCTGCAAGACAACACCACAGGGGTTATCCACAGGCACAAAACTAGATTTCACCGAAATAGTCCAGCCAGTTACAAAACAAGTAGCAAAGAAAATGACAACAGCAAGAGAGTACAAACAGGAAGGCAGTGCCAGTCCCCAGAGCGAGGACCGTGTATTATCAGAACATCTAGCTCCCATCAGAAATTGTAAGAGCCACAAAGAAACAGAAAAGTGAGGCCAGAACGCAAGGAGTTAGGGTGAGGATGAAGTCTCAACAGAAATTGCCTTTATAGCAGCCAGATGTTGTATTTAATAGAAAAAAAAACTTTGATTAAATAAATAAAGGCAGTTACAATAATGTTGTGATAATAATTTTAGCAAACAGATGTAAATTATGAAAAAAAAAGAGTCAGTGGAAATTCTAGAATTAAAAAGTACATAACTGAAATGAAAAATATACTACAGATTTGACCTGGCAGAAGAAAGAACAGCAAAGATAAATCAACAGACATTTTGTAACCTGAAGAACACAGAACAAAGGATGAAGAGAAATGACCACAATTTCAGACATTTGTGGCCCATCACAAAGCGCACTGACTTATCATCACTGGGGTCACCCACAGGGACAGAGAACAGTATTCGACACCACAAAAGATAAAAATGTTCCCTGTCTACTTAAAGCAGTCTGTGTACACAGAAATCTCAACAAATTCCTGGATACAATATTAATCCACATACCTGGGAATCATAACAAATATCTTTTATTAATAGTAAAAATACTGAAGCCAAAAACTAGAACAAAATCTGGAATGCAGTAAAGAAAATATTTCTCAACTTTTACAAGGAAATGCAAGATTAACAGCTAAATCCCATTCCAAATATTGTAGACCAACAGGCAGTGAATAAAAAGTGGTTAAAGAAAAAACTACAGAGGGGGCTAGGGATACAGCTCAGCTGCACAAATGCCTTCCTGGCAAGTGTTAGGTCATGACCTTGATTCTCAGTACAAAAGAAAGAAAAGAAAGAAAGAAAGAAAGAAAGAAAGAAAGAAAGAACAAAAGAAAGAAAGAAAGAAAAAATGTTCAGTGTAACTATCTTATAAAGACAAATAATTACATTCTCAGAGAAACAAAAACAGAATTTGCCACTAGCCTACCCTTTTTATAACAAATACATAAAGTATTTTCTCAGGTTGAAAGCAAGTGAACTCATGCAATTTGTAACACCACACACACGCACACAACAGAAAAAGTACTTATGTAGTTATAGAATGTAGTGCATTGTTTGTTCTTCCTTCTATTAACTGATTTTGTTTGTTTTTGGTTTTGTTCTTGTTTATTTGAGAAAGAGTCTTGCAATATAGTTCAGAATGCTCTGAACTCACTATGTAGTTCAGGTTAACCTTGAACTCACAGGGCTTCTCCTGCGAGAGCCTCCTGAGTGCTGGGATTATAAGAGTGATCCACCACGCTAGGCTTTGTTATCTGATTTTAAAAGCAACTGTTTACAGCAATGTGTATTTACTGTAATATTGTGTCTCTAGCAAAAATAATTTAAATATGTGTCCAATAACACACAAAGAAGGTGAATAGTAACAGAGAGGCTAAGAAAAAGACTCCAGATAATTTAAATGCACAGGGGCGACAGACAAGACACAGAAATAGTAAGTAAGAAAACTAATATGGAAGCTTTTCATGCATGTTCACCCTCTTCATGCCAAATCTATCCTTCCAAGCCTAGGCTAATACTTGCTGTCTGCACAACTCCTTCTCAAAGACATTAATTTTCCCTCTATTTCTAATCCCTACATTCATCATTTTCCACTTAATGGTTCAGATTTCAGTTAAATAAGGAAAGCCAAAAAGAGAAATATCTTGTTGGCAATTTCTGCTTTTAGATTTTTCTGGCACAGACTTTCTCAGAGAGAATTACTTACAAAATAACCTTGGTAACTGCAAGGCACATGAAAGAGGAAAATGTGGGAAAGACTACATATATTTCAGTAAATTTTCTAAATTCTTAATACTAAAATTTTGGACCTCACAATGTATATTTCCTTTTGTACTTGCTGAATCAATTTCTGAAATTGATGTGTTAAAATATAACACACTTGTTGCTATTATGACTGTTTCTTTTCGTGTTGTTAGCTTGTGTGGTCCTACAGTTGACCTAGAAGAATGACACCTGCCTCTACCTGTTTTCTATGCTCTAACTCCTCAGTCAGTTTAATCCCTCTATCAAGATCCTCTAAAACTTCTTAAAATTGTCTCATCTTTACTGGCACCCTGTCTTGTTCCTGGGCATATTATAGAAAAACAAACAGATATGCAGGTAAAAATATGTGGCCATGCTGGACACAGATGCGTCACTCCCTGTTACAGATACTTTCTGTTGTTTCAAAATGACAGAAAAAATGCATGAAATTTGGTTCACAGAGTAGGTGATTCATCCATGCTCACATAGCAAATTAATAGCACAGAGAAAACTAAGGCTCCAGACCCTTAATTTCTATTCAAGAACCCTCTTCCCTACAATGTGTCTTCAAGATACACATTTTTTAAAATTTATAACACATAAAAAATTAAATGAAGACATAATGGTTTTGAGAAAGCACTTCCAAATGACTTTCATAAGTAATGCTCAGAATGGAAATGTAGCAATTGTTACAGAAGCTCTCCACTGATAGCACTGGAAACAGCTCTCTCCTTCACAACACCAGAGCTTTAGGAAGTCAGCGTACACCCTACTGATGCGCTTGTTAGGAGAAGAGACAGAGCTCCGAAGATCAATCATGAGCTGTTCCAAGTGGCACTTCAAGTGGGCATGGCAGCCCAGCCTCAGCACAGCAGCGCTGGGAGTTCTGCCTCTGAATCATTGCACTGTTCGGATCGTCATTTCTCCCTGAATTAGCTAACCTTTCCTCAGCGTTTCACATTACGTTTAATCAAAAATTTCTCTTCTGTTTATCTCTAACCTGTTTATTGACCCTGAGTTTATAGGCAGGACTCAGATATGACTGAAATTGAAAGCCGTGGGAGGCTGCAAAGTTGGATCGTTTTTATTGAAGCACTCAGAAGATTAACCACATGACCCCATGATTTATAATAGCAGTTATAAGTCGAGGAGTTTCATACAACTGGATAGATTTCACAAATACCATCCACATCCGAGCTTGCAAAGGCTGCCTTCTTCTACTAATCATTTTTACTAGCATTGTTATTGTTCATGGACAAATAAAAGAAAAATTACATTGAAATTAACATGTCAGATTTTAACTTTAAACTTTTTATGTCTGGAAAATAAACTCACATTATAAAAATAGGCCCAGCTTCAAGGTAGAAACGGGCTTCACAGTGAATAAATAAAAAGGCAGACTCATTTTCCAAAGAAGGGTATAAAATGGGAGTAAAATTAAAATGACCTTGAGAAATTGGAAAATGCTCTATAGAAGAATGGTGCATTTTTGAAAGCAAAAAGTACCAAGAGATCCTTTTAGGAAATAAATAAAGTAACTTACAATTTAAGATAATATTTTGTGAGTCAGTTACCTCCACACATACTACTGACTTCTAAAACATAGAAAAAAGCAAACACTTTGCAGTACAACTGCTGGGGGATCCTATGTCTTCGTGTCTGTTCACAAAGACATTGAATTCAAAGTAAGGCCAAAACTGTATGTACAAAGGATAAGAAACAACAAAACTGCTGCATGCGAAGTCATTTTTATTTTCTTTTAAATACAAAACAAGAAAGATATATGGAAATACAGACCATCCGCTGATGGCTTGTTACTGATTTTACTTGATGTCAATTCATATCTAGCATAGTTGAACAAGTACTGAGGCGGTTTACAAACTACATGGACCCAAAAAGTGAAAAATGCCTATGAAGTGTGTCTTGCTCATTGTCATCCTTTGCCACCCTTCCCGATACTGCGCACACATTCTGCAAGGCAGGGATTTCCTCGTGAGGATCAGGGAAGGCAAATCACTGAGAACCAAGCGCTAATATTACCAATGCCAGTGCGAAAGGAGTTTTGCTTATTTCAGTGATACACACAGCATGCTTCTAAATTCTCTAAAGACTAAACAGATTTCTCCTTCTTGTATAAAAGAGAGGATGAAGAGAGGCTTTGGGACAAAAGCATATACGGAGCCGAAAATGCTACCGCCTTGGCCTCCTCTGCCTTCTTCCCATCACTAAAGATCAGAGAGCAGCAGCACGTCTGTATCTCTGACATATGCCCTGATGGACAAGGTAGGCTCAACGAAGAAACAAGCTTTTCTCCCTCTGGGGTTTTCTGAAGCAGTTACTCCGTAGGAGAGGTCAGAGAGTCATTCTGCTACCTGGAGAGTACTGTCTCAGCCAAGCGCAGGAAGAACAACTGAGAAAAGAGGCTAAAGGTGTACGTCACTGGTAGGGCCAGATGCAACACAGCGGCCCTGTGTTTCTGGGGCACAGGGGGGCCATGAGGGCTGTCTATTTAAAACCACAAGAAGCCCATACAGGACCAAACCCGAGAGACCGAACTAGACGGACAAGAAAGATCTCGCCCCTTATCTACTACCCATGACATGAGCAGATGCTCTTCCCTCCCCCCACACACCTAAAGGGCCATGAGAACAAGACTGATGACTTAGGGTGCAGGAGTGTAGGGGAGGGAAGTTCACAGGGCAGTCAGAACTCTGAGGAGCGAGGGAAATGACAGCTATACTCACCACTTTACTGAGTACTCACCTCTGAGGAAAAGGAACTTTATTTAAACTACATTCATTACTGATGATTATTGGGACGGATGAAGGGTTCATCAAGAACAGGGGGAAAAGATTTGTGCTGTAGAAAAATTTGGGGCTCTCAAGTCCATAATTCTGAAATACGATTTTTAAAATAAAGTGAGCTTTATTGGAACACACTTATATTGAAAGCTACCAGGCAAACAGGATACACACGGTAAAGAAGTGTCGAATTGATCAGCATAGAGGTACGCACTTCACCTAAGGTAGGAGCAGCAGAGATCTCACCCAGAAAAGAAAACTGGGGCTCAGGCTAAGGAAATTCTATCCAATTGTCATGTCTCTTGCATACGAAATTTCATTTTTTGCCACCCTTGTTGTTTTGCAATATGGTATTCAGTTGGATTTGAAAGTTGAGCTGAGTTGTAGGTTCCATGAGTCTTACTACCTGAGGGGACACGGAACTAATCTGCTCAGCCCATCGCATTTCACCCTGGTCACAGAAGCGAACACTCTGCTGTAGCTGCAGGTTGATCCAGAGCTATCTGTGTTAGGAAAGAGAACATTCTCACAAGAATAGATGACGGGAGAATGAAACTGTATGCTTATCACTTGGGTTAAAGAATAAGAAAAGACATGAAAGAGAAACTAGACATGTAAAAAAAGTTTAGAGTAAGAATTCTTACTGAACTCAGCCAAGGTGGAGAAAGTGAGGAACTTGCTCCTGACACTAAGAGGAGAGGTAGAGCAGTTAATCAGAAGCAAAATTTAATGGCATAATGAAAGATGCTTTCTCAGCAGGTCTATATAACAATCTCTAATTGAGAAAGGAAAAATAAACACAGGTGGGTAAACAGCAAAGTTGCCTACAAGTATATACAAACCTGACTCCTAATTTTCAGCACTCAGCAGGCCATAAGAGTGGCACATTACACCAGAGATGATTTTCGTTACTGACTAAATGCACACCAAACTATTCTCAGAAAATATTTGGATTCACTCAAAAATTTTAACATATTTCATTGAAAACCCACGTTGTACACAATAATAAATTGAAAGATAATTCTGCCTAAAGTTTCTGATAGCAGAAGTGAAATTTACTATAAAAAGTTGATTCAGATATCTCCCTGGAAGAAAAAGTTAGGATCTTCAAAATCTACTCTGAGATTACTGAGATTTTTCTAGGATTATTTGATTAGGGCCCAATTTAAACAATTGCTATAACTGAAGAAATAGTTATCCAATAGAATCAGTTGTGTTTTATTTCACCATAATGTGAATGAATGTATATTATTATTGAGACAGTAATGATAAAATATTTATTATATGAAAGAAAACTTTCATATGAAGAGAAACAGAACATAAACACTTAGTATGATGGTTGTGGTGTCAGCCTGACTTGAATAAGCAATACCTACCTCATTAGTGGAGAAATGTTTTGGTTGTATCTACATGACTGACTTGTCATCCACAAACTGAAGACCTACCTGGCGTGTGGGTGGTGTCAACCAATAGGCTTGTAGCCTGGATGAAATACATAGGGAAGGAAGAAGGAATTCTGCCCTGTTGCTTCCTCAGGGAAGCTCTGGTCTTCATCATTGCCTTCAGATGCTCCAAAATCTGCAGGGTTTCAGCACAAACTCTTCAGCCATTGAAAACTGACCCTTGAGCTTTCCAGTAAGGACCAACACTGGACTCTAAGGCTTTGACTTTTGACTGGATCCTCCAGCTGCCCAACACACAGGTGGCTCTTTTGCGTCCTTCCCTGACTATTTTATAAGTCATAACTCGTGTTTTAAATCTCTTCCTCTATTGAAACCTAACTGATAAACACTTACACATGTGGGCTGATATGTACACTCATATGTTCTTCTGGTTACCATCATAAGTTATTGTAGAGGATATTTTTAGCAAATTACACTAAAACATTGATTACAATGTACTAATGAGAAGCTAAAAACTTCTAAACTCAGAACATTTTAATCAATTATCAAGTGTAAATAGACAAATGAGAATCTAAGGAAACACTTTCTTGAAACAATGTTTACCATAGTCCACTACATGTGTAAGTATTTGCTATCTTCTTCATCAGACCAAAGCTCCATGAAGGCTGAAACCATGACAACTGTCCTGTTTATCTATCTGTATCTGTGATATTTAGGAGAGCACCTAGCCTAGGACAAGATCTGAGAAAAAACTGTTAAGAGTTGTACTAAACTGAACTTTACTGAATTAAATTGAATTAAGAGAATTGGGTTTTTAGTGAGAATTTGTACAAATCCTTCGAGGCCATCATGGTAGCTTCTAGTATAACCAGTTCTCTCACTTTCTCTCCGCTAAAGAAAGAGTATGTTATGCTCCAGATCTCCAGCTACGTTCTGGAGAATTGGAATGAAAGGGTTGCAAAGCTTGCCTGTGTGGCTCATCCAGCAGTTACTGAGTTGATTCTCTACCCTCCTCACCATTGACCATGGAGGCTAAGGAGAAACATCATTTCCTAAGGACTACCTTTTGCTACACCAAATTATTTCTCATAAACTATGAGGAAATACATGATAATTAAGAAACAAAATTATACAATAATGAATATCTATGTATCTATAGTTATGCACATGTAAATACAGTATCATTTAGAATAGAAGGTAAATCTGTAGGTAATGTTCAAAATAAAAATTAATAGATGGGTTTAAATCTGCTGGATCATTCTCTTGTCAACTTCATGGAGCTGGAGAGTACGTGTCCCTGAGTCCTCTTCCCTGTATGGATTCAAACCAGATGGTCAGAAAGCAAACTGTTTCAGATCTGAGAAGCAGAAATGGAGGATGGTACCTGTCCTTTCATAATACTAGCCCTACAACCAAACACCATGGAGTGGTAGCTCATACATAACAGATATTTATTTCCCACAGTTCAGGGGTTGGAATTTCCAGACTGAGGTTTCACAGGGTTTGATGTCTGATGAGAATACACTTCTTCTCACTGTGCCTTCTCAGGGCGATGGGAATGTGGAATGTCTCTCCAAGGTCTCTGTTATGGGACTAATCTCTTTCAGGAAGGCTTGACCATCATGAGCTTTTTCCCAAAGAGTTTACCTCATAAAACCACTGGCTGAGCATTAGGATTTCATCATTTGAGGGAGAAAACTGATCGGGGAAGAAGGACATAAGTATTCAACACACTGCAAGTAGTCATCATGACTTGAAGGTGCAAAAAGCAGACACAGAGGCACCCAGATGTGCTCAGCCCGCCACACCCTGCGGCATTTTGGATACCCCTTCTTTTTGGACTGCCAGCCAGGTGGACAGACAACAGCTTCTGTGCACTGCCAGATGCTTGTGTGTGCAACCAAAGAGGTGTTTCTGCGGAAGAAGCCACTCTCCTCGGACCGGTTCCCCCTTTGCTGTCCATATGCAGTGGACCTTTTGTCAGACATTCTGACATCTGCTAGTTACCCACTCCTGCTAGTGCTTGAAGAGATGGATTAGTAACTTCTCTCTGATGTCGCAGCTTCTCTAGAATTTTATCTTTTCAACTACTGCAACAATTACGCACAAAATCTTTTAGTGTACATTTATTGTGGTTCTCTTTTCCCATGTGGTCCTCACTGGCAAACAGAGTTTAGGACACCAGACGCTTGTTAATATGTATGACCCCTCCAGTTTCATCCAATTAGAAGTAAATAGTTGTGGATAGTTGTAATGTTATCTAAACTATAAAAGTTTATAGAATAAAATTTTCTATCATTGCAAACAAATATCAAACATATTTATATTCAGATACTAGTTAGTTTTTGAGAATCTCTATAGTATATACCACTAGTACTGTAAGTTAATTATTTACATGACAATGCTAAGACTTTGAGACTTTTTATTTGTTTTTAAAATAGTTTTCTGTGTGGTTAACACATAATAAATAAGTGTGATTAATATAACTGATATCAGAAGAAAATTAGATTTTTATCTCTCCTTTTTAATGGCTCACTACAGCAAACTATGTTCAAAAACATGAAGAGCAAAATGTTTTTAAAACATGTTAACTTTTAACAGGGGTGAAAAGCTGACTCATCACGTGTATGTCCCCGTCCCCATTGCCACACTCACCCTTGATGCACAGAGGCACACCACTGACGAGACTGATTTCCTTGAAAATACGGTTGCTTGACAACATGAACTGTGTACTGTCATCTTCATGTTCCCCATAACCAGTGAGGCATCTGACACTAAGTATAACGTACAGTGAATGAATGAATGAGTGAGACCTTTGTCTACTCCCTGCCTTTACTTGGGTGGGAGATGCCAAATCCAATTACAATGGCTGCATAACAGATGATTCCAAAACTTGGCAGCTACAAAGACAAATCATTTAGTACCCTGCCCAACTGTTTCTGTAGCTTAGAAATTAACTTTTAAAATACTGGTTGGCCAGTGCTAGATGAGGATCTCTTGTCAGGGAACAGTCACACGGTGGCTGAGGCTTCAGTCATGTCAAAAGTGTCTTCATTACTTTATCTCCTTTGTCTGGGAGGGTGCTAGGAATGCCCAGACAGCTGAGGCTAGAACACTCCAGGCTCTTGAGCAGTTTGTCTGTACATCTTCATATCATCTCCCTGTGGTCTAATATGGCACCTTCAGTTGTAACCAGACTTCATGTGGGGCAGGTCTCCCAACACACATTTCCTTGAAACACTGGTGGGGGCTTTATTGTCTTTAGCAACCTGCCTAAGAAGTCATATGTAATAGTATTGTCTGTACTTTAAGCATTATTTTATTTTTATTTTTTATCTAAGCATTATTTTAAAAACAGTATATATAAATAAACAAAGCAAATCAATATTTCTATATCTGTAGCTCTGTGATTAACATAAAAAGTAAACCCTATAAGGAAAAGTACATGGATAAAAGATATGAAACAGAAAATAACGGTTAGAGTGGGAGAGAAGAGGGCAGAAGTTACAAAAGGTTTGCTTTTGAAATTATTTTCTTCAAGCACAGAATTACTGTTAGAAGGAATATGAGGCAGGATTGAAACATACAATGAATGTTAAACTTTATGACAGTGGAAGACGCGTTGCCATTGACACCTCTCACTCTGAACACACTCACCACATCGGCCTTGCTGCTCTCGGAAGCAGCTCTGCGTCCTCTGTGGCATCTTCAGGTCCTTCACTGGGGCTGCCTCCATGTCCCGAGTCCATTGAAAGTATTAATCTATCCGGACAAGCCACTCTCCGGGTCTCCTTCTGTTTCTCTCGCACAGAAGCTTTGTTTACCCAATAACTAATTCCTGCTCTTGTTTTTCACTTCATGCTCTTAAAAATATTAACCTGTCATGGTCATTTTGACTTTGGGGAAGAGCCGGCATCACGTGGTACCAGATCCAGGGAATAAGATGGCTGAGGACAGACCCGGATGTTTATATGGGCCTGCCTTTCCATTGGGTGGCATTTGAATCACAACTCCTAAACACATGAAAAAACAACTGCAGATTGGCTTCAGAAATTGGCAAGAACAGCTGGATAAAATATCCGGAGTGGGGGGGGGGAGTACATTGACAGGGATTAATAGCAAAGGGTCTTTTAGTGTAATTTCTTTAAAAATTTAAAAATTCATCATACATCTTGATCACCCCTGTGTGTATAATAGATCTGTTGGACAACCTAGTGACTTTAGCTAAGGAAAATTTATTTATTCTTTAAAAATGCTAAGAAGGCACATTAAGTATTCCTAGCATAAAAATGGTAACTACATGAGGTAGTGCATATACCACCCAGCAAATTTAATTTCCACTAAACATTATGTGGTATGTAATAAAGACCATTTTATTCTTCAGTTTCATAATGAAGAAAATATATAAAATATATTGATAAAATAGCAACATTGTTTTGTAATGACAAAGACTTTCAGACAAGGTAAATCAGTTTGGTTGTCAATTTCCAACACTACTGAATTGAGAGCTGTCTTAGGACA
This sequence comes from Dinomys branickii, assembly GCA_004027595.1. NCBI lineage: Eukaryota > Metazoa > Chordata > Mammalia > Rodentia > Dinomyidae > Dinomys > Dinomys branickii. The sequence continues at coordinate 30,933 of PVLD010008782.1, forward strand.
ATACACAGCAGCAGGGTGGGGTGTCTGGTCTTGATTATGCTGAGATTTGGTTTAAGACTCTCTAGAAAGCCCAGCAGTACCCAGGAGGATATGTCTAGTGCTCAGAGGTAACATGGGCAATATGTTTGGGTGCTCTTTGTACACTTAGATCACCTTTATGCTGGCTGGGTCTCTCCCCACTTCTCCTGATAAAAGTGGAGAGGAAGGCTGCTTTCCACTTTCTTGGTATAAGTCGTGGTGTAATGTTACTTATGTTGACTGTCAGAAAATGATTGGAATTTTTGGATCTGCCAGTTTTAAAAGCATCTGCAAAGTACTATTGTACTCCACAGGGTCAAGGTGAGAGTAGCTGGAACTTCCTCCTGCCTAAAAGCAAAGCAAACAGGAAGGCCAGGCTCAAACCAAGGACTAATAAGCACTGTAATCTCCAGGACATAGTCCAGGCTAGTCCTGCACTGCACTAGCCACACACAAGCCAACGGACAGCTATTCCACCGATTCGGTGCGAAAACTGCCAACTGTACTTACCAGCAAGCACACACTGGGTGAGCGAGCATTTGAGATGTGGCTTTATTGAGTGTAAGATGTACACTTGATTTTCAAGGGTGTGAAAAAAATATAAATTGTCTAATTAACAATTGCATACTTATTGTATACAGTATTGAAATAATATTTATATATATTGAGTTAAATAAAATATAGAATTATCAAAACTATTTTCTTTCTACATACTTCAAGACAGATATGTCTAAAGTTAAAAAGCAATATAAAATTCTGTATATTTTCATTCAAGTAACATCTCTGATGTTCCTCAAGGCAATGTATGGTCTCTGCCTATTAAAGACAAGGATGTTTCAAAGACCTATAGAAAAGAAAGATTTACCCATTAATATTTCAGCATGCTCTCTCACTGTATCGATATTGCAGCCCAGAAATACCAGATACAAGGACCTTCTTAGAAGTATTAAAGTTCTCACTCGTACTTGCTAAAAGCTAATTTTTTAAAAAATAAGACTCTTTAAAGAAAGATAGGAAAATGATAAAAATGTGCATAGTTACCAATTCTTAGGAAATTAAAAAATGCCTTGCTAATAAGGTGATTAAATGTGCAAATTAGCACAATCACTTGAAATTCCAATAATTCATTATATGAGGCTAACAATATAACTAAGTCTCCAAAAATGTTATTAAATTTTCCCTGAGCTGCTGTTATAAAATCATTCTGTAAAAAGCCAAATGGAATAAGTGCCCAGAAAAACCTTGAGCAATATAAAGAACAAAAGATCGATTTTTAATTTAACACTTTCTTTACTGATTATTATGGGCTATCATACCATGGCAGAAAGAGTTATTGAAATAAAAATTTCCCACAATCTCATACACCACCCTTTTCCTGTGTTGTTGTCTTTGCCTCTGACACATAGAATAATAGAAAAACATCAAGAATCAGAATTCAAAGTGTTAGGAGCGTTTAAAACGTCCTCAGTCTTCGGGTCAGATAAAGTGCACATACTTGTACTTGTGCAGGTGCGTTTGTGTGTCTGTGTCTGTGAACGGTAAAGAGATGAGAAAGGAAGGCTTTGGGTGCAAAAGCCCTGAGTGGGAAATCTGAGGGCGCGGAGAGAGACGAGGACTGCGCAGCACGTGTCTGACAATGTGCTCACGAGGCTACCCCAGTCACAGCTGCGGGCGTGTTTATGGGGCAGTTTCAACCTTGTCTAAGATTCTTTGGTGCCATTGTGACTCTTTCAAATACAAAGCAGTCAGTTCAAAGTAAGAAAAAACTTACCTATATAGTACATGAAAATAAAATAGAGAATTCTGGGATAATATTTCTGAATTATGAAACCAGTTAATGCTGTCATGCAGGACAATGAAAAACAACGTTTAGAATGACATTATTTATGAAGCAGAAATAATTTGTATCTCTTCACAATAGAGCATTTCCATTTTTCATTTTAACATTTATTTGTTTTTCTAAAATCTTTATTTATATAAAATTTGTAAGAGATCTTATTCAGTAGAAAATGCTAAATTAAATAAATATAGCTCTTCTTAGAGGGTAAAAAATGCCTTTCTACCAGAGACCCAGAATAAAAATATGTATCAGGATATATACTTGTATATATGTACTCAAACATGTGTATATGTTTATGTATGTTTATATTTCTTACTTTTTAAATTTTAATTGCTGAGTTTTTGCAAGTAGAGCAATAGATTAGCCAGACTAGGGGAGGGACTACAGGTTATCATAAATTATTTGATTAAGTGAAAATAACTGGATGGATCCCCAGAAACCTTTGCACAATTCTAGGTACAGCAGGAAAGGAAATCCAGGTGATTACAGCTGATTATCTCATCAGGAAGGCATGGTAGGTATTTAGAAATGGATTTGGTGAAAAGTAGTAATAAATAATTGTGATACTTTGATACAACCTAGCATGATATCTAAAATATATTCTGTATAACAAATAGCACAGTTAAGTCATGAGATGTCAAAGACACACAAGAACCCAAGAAGCCAGAAACAATCGCTGTGCACTATCTCTTTGACTCTTTTTTTTTTTTTGACTCTTATAAATGACTGTATTTGCTATAGTTTGTAGTTATAGCATTAATGTAAACCAAATGGGAGTGAAATGTAGAAATTATCATAATTTTATAAATGGCATCTACCTGTGTGAGATTTTGAAACATTTCCTTCTTTGCTTTGGATTTAGAATCCGTACAGTCTGACCCTGTGGTACTGCAGGGGATAAAGCTGTCACAAGATTCCACTTCCCACTGAGCAGACCAGCATGGTGCCCCTCTGCCCAAAGGCAAAGTGCAGGTAGGGTAAGGCAGCCGGCATGTCCACAAATGGTGTCCTGCATGAGAACAGAACAAACTTTTTCTCTGCTTCTTTTCCTACTTATTTGTGGTGTGCTGAGGGACAGCCTCATAATGTGGTTCCTCCTTCTCCTTTTTTTGTTCGGTTGTACAAATTCAGGACCCACTGAAGTATCAAGGCCAGAGCTTTCCCATCTGTAAAGCTAGGGTCAAATTTCAGTACCTTTCCAACTCACCCATGTGACCAGAATGTGCTTCACTGGAGCAGAATGTCAAGCATTTGAAATCTGAATTGCTCATGGACAGCAGCCAAAACCCAGGGCAAAACTATAAAGTATCAGTTCTTAAAATCAATTGCCTAATTACTAAGATAAATTAGAACCATTTTAGCTATACAAAGTAAAATTAATATGTTTAAGAGAATGCCTTTAAAGAAACATAAGGTTAATTACACATCAGCAATCTCAAAATACTCAACTAGATTCAAGACAGAGAGTACTTTAAAAGCCAAGCAAATAGACTTCATGTGCAAATCTCATTTTTTAAGTTTAATAAGGGGTGTGTTTTATTAAAAATGCATGTATGCAACACCACTTCCTCCATCAGGGAAATGGTGAGTTCTGGTTGTTCTGTGACAAGAGGAAGGATCGCCAGTGTCTAAATGAAACCGGATGTTTTGACTGGGTTTTTCTGAGGGCTTGCAGTCATTTATAATCTGTGTAAAATTTCTACTTTTGTTAGTAAAATAAAAAAGGAAACAAGATGTGTATAGTTCCATTTTTAAACATTTCAGTGTCTTTTTTGTTTGCTGATTTCTTTTTTTTATTTTATAGAGAAAATAAAACAAAACAACAACAAAGATGAAAACAAAGCAACATATGCAAATCTTTTGTGGAAACACGTTAAAGGCAAATATGTCAACTAGATAAATGAAACGGAAACAGTGGAAGCATAGACAGGGAAAGGACAAAAAGTAGTGGGGAAGGAGGGAAGGAGGAAGGAAGGGAGGAAGGAGGGAAGGAGTACAGGATGGAGGGAAACAAGGAGGGAAGGAGGGAGGGAGGGAGGGAGGGAAATGCTGAAACATGTAGAGAAAGGGGGAAAGTCAAATTTCTCACCCACTGTTGTTTGAACCTTTCTTTACACAAGCCCCTTGTGCTACGCAGTTACAGTGATACTATATTTGCAGGGACGGACTCCTGCATAGAACACTTACTTGTTTTCCCAATGTTATACTGCAATAAATACAAATTCTCTTTCCATGGGGGTTAAGATGTAAGAGGTAAAAGCACCTGGCTTCATATTCCTGAGTTCAAAGGATCATCTGGGAACATCAGAAAGAAGCCTTCACAACACTCAGCAAAAACATAAACAACAAAGCTAGTACTTGCGGTGCAAGCCCTGAAGAACCTCCAAGAACCCTTGAGTGCAGTCACCAAGGTAACTGCGGGCTTATGGGTCAGGCCTCCAGTGCAGGTCTTCCTCCATAGACTATGAGATAAATTATTCCACAAGGGTTCCAAAAGCCCTGCCAGGACCAAAATGTAACAGCTCTGCAGGGTATGTTTTCAGTGGAGTGCGTGAGCAGTTTACCTACCTAACTCATGTGCAGATCCATGGTAGCTGTGTCGTTCAATCTTAATCTGCCACTCTCAATTTAGACCCTACAGATTCCTGATTTTCACTTTCGCTTTTGTTTTCTTTCAACTAGAATCATTTTGTTGTGTTAGGGATGAGCTGAGAAATACGCATCATTTGACTGAGAGCACCAAGCATCAGTGTCTCCAACTGACCCTCCTTTAAAACTTGTGAGGTGCCCGGTGCCTGTGGCATTTTGCCTGGACCAAATTATATTAAAAAATAAATTTCTTAGGGCAGCTAACAAAATCCTTACATATTATCTTAAAATTTTATAAATGTATTTTACATTTATTATTCTAGCAGCATCCTCATTAATATTCATTTCAGTACATTTTCTCTTAACCCCATTAGGATTATTTCCTCCCTGCATGTCTACTAAGAGCAATGAATGCTTTCCTCAGAGTAAACATATATATCCATTTTGTTCAAGTAATTCCATCAAGTTTGTAGATTTCCTGAAATCCACTCATGGATAGAAAATTTAAGAATTCTGAATGTAATAGGTGCACCTAAATCCCATGAAACTCTCACTCTCTGTTCTCACTGTAAGAAAAATGAATACGATTTGAGGTATTTGGGATAATAATGCTATTAAAGCTATCATATTTTCTATTTCTACTGTGTGTGTATGTATGTATGTAATAGAAATATAGTCTTCACTCCCTCTCCCCTCTCCCTCCCTCTCTCTCTCCCTCTCTCTCTCTCTTTATACTCTATCTCAGTATTACCATGTTTCTTGGCATACCATATATGATGGTGGCATATGTATATAGAGAAATGTGTTCATGTAACAAAACTAATTAGTACACCAGAGAATTCAGTAAAATCAACCCTCAAAAAGAGTATTAGCAACTATTTATTTTATTCAGTTAAATTACCAAATCTATCAGCTACACTTTTTATTTTAAAGAGAGGAAAAAAATACAAAATTTAAACAAGATGATATGAAATTAAAAATGGGTATTATATTGTATGTTGTTATCTTCAAATAGCTATTGAGATTACAAGACACAGGAGCACAAAATTTATTAAACAATGTAAGCACTAACTGTTCCTTTCAATGAACTAGTAGAAATTAGTAGTACATGAACTCTCGGTTGGCGAGTGAGGCCTGCACATGGGCTCTGCCCTGCTACTTTGGGACAGGGAAGGAGCTCAGCCCAGGGAAGTGGTGCCTAAGCTGCCAGTCTCTGTAGAACTCTCTGTTGGCGGGTGAAGCCTGCTGCGCAGGAGCAGCCCTGTGCTGTGTGGTTCTCTAAATTGGGAGGTGGGGCCTGCTCTCCTCTGACCAGCTATCTGAGGATCCCACAGTAGTAGCCCCTATTTGGCCTCCATTGGATGCACAGCTGAGGCCCACATACTTTCTATCCATGGACTGAGACCCTGGTACCAAAGGCCAGAATTCCCCCAACAGCACAGTTGTGGTCTGAGCCATGCACCCCAGCAACTGTGTGGGGAACCTGGGTCCAGTGCTCCACAGCCTGCTACCATCTTGGGATAAGTTTGATATCCAGGTAAACTAAGGTCCCTAGAGTTCTTCATGAGCTGCTTGGGTAGCTTGTAGCTCAGCACTTTTCATCTAACATCCAAAATGACAAGATGTAGGAACAAAATGCAGTCTCAAAATTCAACTCCACCCAGAACGAGTTCAGGAGACACTGACATAGGAGAACTTGTAAGCTACACATCTGAAATCTCTGAAATGATTGCATCTGAAGTAAAGAAACAACTCCATCAGGCCATAAAAGAGATCAGATCAGAAATAATCTCTCAGGTGAAAAATGAAATGACAGTAATAATGAAAGAAATGCTCTGCACATCTAAAGAAGAAACATAAAAATATAAAAACATAGGCAACAGATGGAAATGTTACATGAGCAATTTAAGAATGAATTAGAATGCATGAAAAACATTCAAAGAGATTTCCAGGCAATAAAAACTTCCATTGAAAGCTTACAAAATCACTTCAATGAAGCCTAAGATACAATTTCATATCTTGAAGACAGCATGGCAGCTAGTGATTGTGAAAGCAAGGATCTCTTAAATTCATCAACGATCCAGGAAAAATCAATCCAACAGCTGCAAGACGAAACAAAGAGAAATAATGTCTGATTAATAGGAGTCAATGAAACAGCAGGAGGCAACACAAATGACATAAAAAGAATATTTGCAGAAATAATAGCAGAAAATTTCCCAAGCATGGAAAAAGATTCTGATGTGCAGGTAAATGAGGCATATACAACTCCAATTAGCCATAACCAAAATAAAATCACCCAGACATATAATAATCAAGATCTCACATATCCAGCACAAGAATACAATATTAAAAGCTGCTAGAGGAAAGAAACAGATCACCTACAAAAGAAAGTTCATCAGAATCACAGTAGATTTCTCAACAAAAACCATGTGATCAAGAAGAGCTTGGAGCAAAGTATTACAGGTCCTAAGACAAAACAGCTTCCAACCAAGATCAATGTATCCTGCAAAACTATCCTTCAAATTCAATGGAGAAATAAAATATTTTCACAACAAAGAACAACTGAAGAAATTCATGAGTGCCAAACCAACCTTACAAAAAGTACTAAAAGGTATTCTACACAGAGAAAAAAGAGACCACCATCTCAAGAACAACAATAGAATGGAACCCTTGGAGCTGGGGATATAGCTCAGTGGAATAAGCGCCTGCCTAGCAAGCGCAGGGTCCTGAGTTCGATCCCCAGTACCGCAAAAACAACAACAACAACAACAACAAAAAATTACTTGTTTCTTTCATTTGTGAATGGAACCCTCAAGCAGACCAAGCAATTAAATGGATAGTCAAAGTAGGAAACCAACAGCAAGTAAACAACACAACAAGGATAAGCCAACATATATCAGTTATAACCATTAATTTAAATGACTTCAACTCACCAGTCAAAATAAGCAGACTGGCAGAGTGGATTAAGAAAAAAATCCCACAATATGCTGTAATAGGAAACACATTTTACTCAAAAGGAAATGCACAGACTGAAAGTCAAAGGATGGAAAACAATTCTCCATGCAACAGGTTCCCAGAAAAAAGCAGGGGTAGCTATTATGTTTGCAGATAATGTAAACATCAAGCTGAAAACAATAAAATAAAAGAGATAAAGAAGGTCACTACATACAGTTAGGGGAAAACTGTAAGAGGAAGAGATAACAATCCTAAACATGTATGAAGCAAATATTGGCGGACCAAACTATATAAGGCAAACCTTAACAGATATGAAAAATCAATTAATCAATAACACTATTGTAATAGGGGCCTAAACAGACCTTTGATGCAAAGAGACAGGTCATCTAGACAAAAAAACCAGCAAAGAAATAGCAGACATGAATTAAAGGTGCAAACAAATGGACTTAGCAGATGTATACAAAATGTTCCACCCCACAACATCAGATTACACGTTTTTTTCACCTGCACATGGGACCTTCTCTAAAATAGGCCACATTCTAGCCCATAGAACATACCTACCTAAATGCAAAAGAATTGAAATTATCCCATAAATATTATCTGACCACAGTGCAATGAAATTGGAAATTAATGACAAAGGAACTCCAAAAACCCCATAAACACTTGGAAATTAGACAATAACCTCCTGAATAACCAATGGGTCACAGAAGAAATTAAAAAATACCTACAAACAAATGAAAATGCAAGTACAACCTACCGAAATCTGTGGAATGCAATGAAAGCAGCCCTCAGAAGGAAATTTGTAGCAATGAACTCACACAAAAGAAAACAGAAAGAGAGCAAATAAATACCCTAATGCTGCACCTCAAACTTTTAGAAAAACAAGAACAACCCAAATCAAAAGCCCAAAGAAGGGAGGAGATTATAAGGATCAGAGCAGAAATTAATGCAATTGAGACAAAGAAAACACTACAAAAAATAAGTGAATCAAAAGTTGGTTCTTCAAAAGAATAAATAGAATTGATAAACCTCTAGCCAAACTTATCAAAAAAAGAAAGGGAAAAAACCCAAATTCATGCAACAAGGAACGAAAAGAATGAAATCACTACACATGCCACAGAAATTCAAAAGATCATTAATATCTACTTTGAAAATCTTTACTCCCATAGGATAGAAAACTCAGAAGAAATGGACAGATTCCTAGAAATGTACAAATTACCAAAATTGAATCAGGAAGATACAAAAATCCTGAACAACCCATTATCAATTAATGAGATTGAGAATGTCATTAAAAATGTACCAACAAAGAAAAGTCCAGGCCTGATGGATTCAAAGCAGGATTCTATAAAACATTCAGAGAAGATTCAATGCCAACACTCCTCAAACTCTTCAATGAAATTAAAAAGAAAGTGATTCTTCCTTACTCATTTCTGGAGGCAAGGTAATACTTGTTCTTTGATACTGAACAATGAGGGTTCCTTTCTACTATTGTTCTTGAGACGATAGTCCTTGATAACTTTGGCATTAAGTTATACTGATATCAAAACCAGAGAAGGAGCCAACCAAGAAAGAGAACTATAGTCCAATCTCTCTAATGACCACAGATGCAAAAATACTCAATAAAATACTAGCAAATAGAATGCAGCAAATCATAAGGAAAATTATACACCATGACCAGGTTGGATTCATTCCAGGAATGCAGGGATGGTTCAATATTCACAAATCAATTAATGTAATACATCATGTCAATAGAGCCAAAGACAAAAACCACATGATCATCTCAATAGATGAGGAAAGAGCTTTTTAAAAAGTCCAACATGCATTCATATTAAAAACCCTAGAAAAATAGGAATAGGTGGCCTTTACCTCAATCTGATCAAAGCCATCTGTGACAAACCAACAGGCAACATCATACTAAATAGACAAAAACTGAAAGCTTTCACTTTAAGCTCAAGAACAATACAAGATGTCTTCTGTCACCACTCCTGTTCAACATAGTTCTGGAAGCATTAGCCAAATCAATAAGACAAGAGAGAGAAATAAAAGGATTAAGGATGGGAAAGGAAAAAGTAAAACTATCACTATTTTCAGATGACATGATACTTTACATGGAAGACCCCAACAACTCCACAAGAAGACTCATGGAATTAATTGACAAGTTCAGCAGAGTAGTTGGATACAAAGTCAACACCCAAAAATCAATAGCATTCTATACACAAACAACAAAAAGACTGAAAGAGAAATTAAGGAAACCATACCTTTTACAATAGCATCTAAGAAATTGAAATATTTAGGAATCAATCTAACAAAGGATGGAAAAGATTTATTCAATGAAAACAACAGTACTCTGAAAAAAGAGGTCGAAGAGGATTTCAATAAATGGAAAAACATACCCTGCTCATGGTTAGGAAGAACAAATACTGTGAAAATGGCCATACTACCAAAATTGTTGTAGAGATTCAGTGCAATTCCCATTAAACTACCATCATAATACATCACAGATCTAGAGAAAACATCTGGTTCCTTAAATTCATCTGGAACCAGAAGAGACCCAGAATAGCAAAAGCAATCCTGAGCAACAAGGACAAGTCAGGTGGAATCACAGTCCCTGACCTGAAATTATACCACAAAGCTGCTGTAATAAAATCAGCCTGGTACTGGCTAATAAACAGACCTGAGGATCAATGGAACAGGCTGGAAGATGCAGCCATAACCACAAACATACTCAGCCACCTAATATTTGACAAAGGGGCCAAACAAACTCACTGGAACAAAGATGGCCTCTTTAATAAATGGTGCTAGAAAATTTGGCTTGCCTCTTGCCAAAGACTGAAAATAGACCCAAGTCTATCACCAGGCACCAAACCCAAGTCAAAATGGATCACAGATCTCAATATTAAAACACAAACTCTAAATCTACTTGAAGAGAAAGTAGGTAAAAATCTTGAAGACATAGGAGTAGGCAGAGTTCATGAGCAAAAATAAACTGCAAGGGAAACACTTGAAAGAATCAACTGGGACCTCAACTTACTGAAAAGTTTTTGCACATCTAAAGAAATCACCAGCAAAGTAAAGTGAAAACCCATAAATTGGAAAAAAAATCCTAGCTGGCTGTCTTTTGGACAAAGGTCTTCTATCTAGAACATATAAGGAATTAAAGAACGTGAACCTGTCCAAATTCAAAGACCCAATCCACAAATGGCACAAATGGGCATCTGAGATGAATACACACCTCTCAGATAAAGAAATACAAATCGCAAATAAATATGTGAGAAAATGTTCTACATCTTCAGTCATTTCAGAAATGCAAATAAAAACAACACTGAGATTTCATCTCACCCCAGTAAGATTGGCCAGCATTAAGAAATCGTCCAATGACAAATGCTGGCAAGGCTGTGGAGAAATGGGAACTCTTCTGCACTTCTGGTGGGAATGCAGACTGATGAAACCAGTGTGGAGATCAGTTTAGAAATTCCCCAGCAAGCTAGGTCTAGAGGTCCCATCCAACCCAGCTATTCCCCTTCTTGGTATTTTCCCAGAAGATCTGAAAACATTATATCACCGCGATATATGTGCACACGTTTATAGCAGCGCAATTTGTAATAGCTAAATCATGGAAGCAATCCAAATGTCCATCCAAAGAGGACTGGATAAAAAAAACTGTGGCATTTTTATATAATGGAATACTACTCAGCTATAAAGAAAGACAAATTTGAGGCTTTTATAGGCAAATGATCACAATTAGACACCATACTCATAAGTGTAATAAATAAGAGGATCATATGCAAGAAACGTATTGTATCCCTAGTGTATGAACCTGCAAGTAGGAATATAAATTAGGAAGCATGAAGGGAATCTGCTCAAAAGTAAAGAGCAAATGGCATGAGGGGAAGGAGAAAAGGAAGAAAGGGACAAGTATGTATGTATGTATGTGTGTGTGTATGTATGTATGTATGTATGTGCAGGATGGCTAACATGGTTCCACTATTGACTTATGTCGCTTTATGGTAAGGAGCAATTAATGATTGGTTGTTTGAACAAGATTGTATGTCTATATATGTTTTCCTGAGCAAACATTTTGAAGTTATCAATATGTAATACAACAACCATTGTTAATTCCCTGTCACTTTGTCTATAATTCAATTTTGATTGTACTGTTCTTGTGCTACTTTGTGTCTCTTTGTTAATATTTTCCTTTTTTCTATTCTTTTTTATTTTTAAAAATTAAAATTAAAAAAACAGAAACACTAAATCTATTGGAAGAGGAAGTAGGTAAAAATCTTGAAGACATAGAAGTAGGCAGAGAGTTCATGAACAAAACCAACCCACAAGGGAAGTACTTCAAAGAATCAACAACTGGGATCTTATCCTAGTGAAAAGTTTTTGCACATCTAAAGAAATCACCAGCAGAGTAAAAAGAAAACCCACAAATTGGGAAAAAATCTTAGCTGGCTGTCCCTTGGACAAAGGTCTTCTATCTACAACATATAAAGAATTAAAAAACATGAACCTGTCCAAATTCAAACACCCAATCCGCAAACAGGCATCTGAGATGAATACACACTTCTCAGATAAAGAAATACAAATGGCAAATAAATATATGAGGAAATGCTCAACATCATTAGTTATTCAAGAAACGCAAATTAAAAGAATATCGAGATTTCATCTCACCCCAGTAAGAATGACTAGCATTAAGAAATCAACCAATAACAAGTGCTGGTGAGGCTGTGGAGAAATAGGAACTCTTCTCCACTGCTGGTGGAAATGCAGACTGTTAAAACCATTGTGGAAATTGGTTTGGTGATTTCTCAGCAAACTAGGTCTAGATGGCCCATTCAACCCAGCTACTCTCCTTCTTGTTATTTTCCCAGAAGCTCTAAAAATATCATATCACAGTGATATATGTGCACCCATCTTTATAGCAGAGCAATTTGTAATAGCTAAATCATGGAAGCAACGCAAATGTCCATCCACTGAGGATTAGATTAAAAAATCATGGCATTTTTATATAATGAAGTATTATTCATCCATAAAGAAAGACAAACTTAAGGCTTTTAGAGGTAAATGGTCACAACCAGAGACCATACTCATAAGTGAAATAAGTCAGATATGCATGTGTAAGCAACATATTGTATCACTAGTGAAAGAACCTGAAATTGTGAATATAAATTAGGAGGTATGATAAACATTGTGAAGTGAAAGGAAACTGCTCAAAAGTGAGGAGCTACTGGGATGCGGGGAAAGAGGAAAGGAAGAAAGAGATAATTATGTATGTGTATACATATGCAGGACAGCTAACATACTTGTACTACTGACTTCTGTTGCTTTATTGTAAGGAACAGTTAATGATTATTTGTTTGATAAATCTTGCATGCTTATATTTGTTTCCCTAATTATACACTTTGAAGTTAGCAATATGTAATACAACAACCATTGTTAATTCCCTGTCACCTTGTCTGCAACTCAGTTTTGCTTGTACTGTTCTTGTGCTACTTTGTAAATGACTATCTGTTGATATGTTTTTGTTTTTACTTTTAAAATTAAAAAATTATGTTAGTTATCTTGTGTATACATATACATGTAATTTAATTTTCCCTTCCTTCTTTTCTCCTTTCCCCCAACCCAGTTTTTCCTTCTTTTTGAGCAGTTTCTTTCCATTGCATGATATCTATTGTACCTTTCAGACCTTACTTACTCTTTCAGGTTCTTAGACTAGGGAGACAATGTAATGTTTACACATATGGATCTGATTTATTTCACTTAAGAGTATGATCTCTAGTTGCATCCATTTAACTATAAAAGTCTCAAGTTTATTTTTCTTTATAGCTGAGTATTACTCCATTGTTTAAAAATACCACATCTTTGTTATCTATTCCTCAGTTGATAGGCATTTAGGTCATTTCCAAGATTCAGTTATTACAAATTCTGCTGCTATAAGCATGGGTGCACATATATCACTGTGGTATAATGTTTTCAGTTCTTCTGGGAAGGTATCCAGAAGGGGAATAACTGGGTAGAACGGAACTTCTAATGTTAAGTTTTTGATGAATCTCCACAATGGTGGCAACAGTCTATACTCCCACCAACAGTGAAGAAGGGTTCCACTGCTCTACCAGCATGGTTATTGGTTGATTTCTTGATAATAGCCATTCCATTTTTATTGAGAGGTTGTTTTATATTTTTTGCCAGATCACTGCCAAAATCATTCTTAAACTCTCAACAGATACTTTGATCTCTTATGAGATGCTAAAGCGGCCGTGCTTACCTTCAGCACCACTGCTAACAAACTTCTTATGGAAGAGTGTCCATAAACTACACTCTTCCCTGGTTGTACTATATTAAGTCAAAGCCAGAGCATTACTGCCTCAACAATTGCCTTTGATTCAATTGCTGTCATGTTGATGGAGTTAGAAATGGACATAGGGAACTTGATTTTCATTCTTGAGAGTCTTTACATTATGGTTAGAAGATAGAGGATAGACAGACAGGACCAGTAGGAATATAAACTCACATCTATGTGTAGAAATAGTCACATCACAATCAACTGCTACCTCACACTGTATGAATAAAGGGTCTGAGGACAACAGGAAAAAGACACCATTCTGGACAAGAATTAAAAGCTTTTGAGCATCTGAGAAGACTGGTTTGGAGAGAAATAATCTCAAAAGCATCTCAATTTTACCTGAAATTATTCAAAGTTATAAAATTTAAGTGTTTAGACAACATTCATATTGGAACATAGTTGAAAACATACACATGCAGATAATAATAGAAATTAGGACATTTAGAATCGATGCTTGGAAAAATGTCATATGTGATCGGGAACAGTCTGCCCAGGTGCCATTTGCTGGGGGCTGTTTCTTCTGTCCGGTCTGAGCACAGATATTGAAAGCAAATACTGACTAGTTTGGGGGTCAAAAACCCCTCCTGGAATAAGAAGAAATTTTAATTTTGAGACTAAATGGTTAAATTATTATTATATCAGAGCTTAGCCCACATTGAAGTAAAAAAGTTATTACTAAACTTTCTGGAATCATGTTCTATGCTGGAAATCATTATTCTTTTTTATTTTATTTTAAAAACAATTTTAAAAAAGAATGGTAGTAAAATGCCAACACAAAAAAATAAAACAAAGCAAAAACAGTAAAATTGTTACAAGGTTTCAAAACAAAATGATAGGAATCAACAGTGGTTTTTAAATTACATATTTTTATCTTCATCAAAATTGCTCAGATTACCAGATATAAGAATGCAAGATTGATCAAGCCATTAAGGAGAATAAAAAGTAAAAACAAAAAGTCATAAACAATTCAGTTTCACCAGTGAAGATGATAGGAATTCAACAATGGTTATTATATTGCATATTGTTGTCTTAAAATTAGTTATTATTCTTAGACATAAAAAACTTAATATCATTAAAAATGATAGCACCAAATTTATACATTAGTAACATCATTACACTAAGCAAATTAGTAAAGAAAAATTATAGTTATGTAATTTTTGAAGTGTTATTATGAAACACCCAGAGTAACTGGTTCATTTTTTTTCTAATGGTCAGAAAATGTTTCATGCTACTTCCGATTTATATTATACAAGGTGAAGCAGTACCTTTCTTACTGAAGAGGAGGCAGTATGTATGTATTTTACCATTCTCTCTGCAGGAATTCATCCTGCTCATTCAACGGAAGTAAGTCATACAGGAATTTGACACATAAATTCATTAATCAGAATATAAATTGCTTCATAAATGCCCTCACTGCTCATTTGATTGACAGCCCCATAAATGCAAAGTGGGCAGGGTTGGTGATCATCAAAAGTCAGGAAATTGAATGATATTTGATGAAGACTAAATTCTTTAATTTTGTTAAATTTCCAGAGTAGAGACCATTTCTTGTTACTCTCTTAAGAAACCAATCCTTGTGACTTGTCCCTTAAGTATTTGTTTAAGAGTTTTCTTCTTTAGGAAAATTAATGAGATTAACCACTTTTAGACTACATTTTCAATAAAATTAGTGTTGTTTCAGCCCAAGGAAGAAGCCAGCCACCCACTGTAATATAAGTACATTCAAACAATTTTTAAGAGCTGGGGATATAGCTCAGCAGCACAGCACCTACCTAGCAAGTGCAAGGTCATGAGTTCTATTCCCAGTACCAAAAAAAAAAAAAAAAAAAAAAGAATTTTTAAAGTGAATGCTTCTAATATAATAATATTAAAGCATCTATCATGTAATTGAACATTTATTTCATTATATAGTCACAGAACAGTTTGATATAAAGCAAGCATACAATCAATAATCTACTGATCATGAACAGAAACAAAATGTTAAGTTTTAGCCTGACCCAAATTTATCATTTTCCCACTAGAAATACAGAATCAAGTATTATTAAAGCCTGATTAGATTGCTTTAACCTTTCTCTAACCAGTGTTTCTATCCTTATTTCCTGGTGGACTGCCGACTGAAACTGACTGACAAGTATTTTAGTGAAAGACAGCCCTTCACAAACCCTAATATTCCTGAAGATCAAGAGTGTACATTAAGAACATGTTCTTTGAATCCAACTTCAGCAATTCTAATTTGCTGCCTAAACTGCAGGTCAAGAAAAATTTTAAAGCAATTATCTTTAACTCAGTTTCCATATTAAACACACTGAGAAATGTTACAAAGAATTGTAGACACTAGCTATGTATAAATAAAAAACTTAATGTAAATAAATTGTACAGGACATTTTCAGGATTTCCTTACGTGCTCTCCAAAACTCTATCAACCCTGACATACTCAGAAAATAAAGGATAATAAATTCCAGTCTAAAGAAGATTCTTTACATAGTTGTTTTATGTGCGTTAATGAAAAAGTTTTGTTTTAAATTTGCCATATTGAATGTAATATTTCCCAGAAGATGGCAGTTGGATTCATCGTCGAAACACCCTTCAAAAAAGCAGATGTAACCATACAGAGCTGCTGCTTTTAGGAAGGTTCCAGTGGCTCTGTTTCCCACTCAAAAGAAATCATGATATAAACTAGAAAAGAAATGAAGTCGTTGACTAAAGAAAATCTGACATTGAAGTGTCCTCATGTTGTCTACTACTCACCTTCTTCATGACAGATTATAAAAAGCACTTAAAGAAAAAAGTGTTCTAGTTAAATTAGCATAAGAGAAGGTGATATTAGCCCTAAGGATCCAAAATAAAATTGGTAACAATCTAACAGGTATCCAAAGAATGGGAGCAATAAATGATATTTGTACAGTAAACATTATTATATGTAACCTTATTTGATTGTCACAACTCTATGAAACTAAAATTCTTGTCTTGAACAATGAATAAACTGAAGCTCACAGAGATTTGTACGTAACCAGTAGATTAAAGCCTAATCACTAAATGGAAAAACAGGGAAGAGTTTCCAGATTTCCTAACTGCAAATTTTAAGGGAAAGGTCAAATTCAACGTCTTCAAATATTAAAAACTTCTCAATACATACAGTTATACTTAAGTTCAGTCATGTAACCTGAGACTAATAAAGTTCTGCACAAATAATTTGTGAATAATTTACTTTTTAAATAATATATGTAAAATTCAGTGTTATTTCTGTTATAATAATATGCAAGTTACACCTTAGTCATATTTTATTAGAAGAAAAGTTGGTTATGCTGTGAGAGTGCGAGGGATTGTAGATGACCCAGAGAAATGGTACCTAATGCATCTCGTACGCATAACCGACCGTAAGGCGTGGGGTGTTCTGCTGCTGCCACCTTATGTCTGTACTCCATGGTAAGAACTTAACAGTTGAAAGTTACCACAGAAACTGTGGAATGCTGTACTTTTAATGCAAGAAGCAAATTATTAAAATAATAATCCATGGACGGAAACCTCCACAGAAACCTTTCCCTCTTAAAAATAAATAAAGCAATGATCAGTAAGAGTAAGGTCTTCTCTCCTTGTTGCAGGTTACTTCATGTCTTCCGAAATTTGAACATGACCCTGCAAGCATCTAATCCAAAATTGATCTGGAGAGGTAAAACGTAAAAAATCTGAAAGAATGTGTTGTGACATAGTAGGTGTTATAAATATGGGTTCAATTCTTTTTGTGAAATATACAGCTCTAGATGACTGAATTACATAATGTATGGAGTACATACACATGTAGTGTAACAAGCAAACAAAGCTAGTTACCATATTTATCACTTCAAATATTTATCATGTCTTTGCAGTAAGCACATTTACAACCCTCTTCTGATGCTTTTTAGGTGGCAAACTACGTTATTATTCACTAGCATTACTGTGCCATGACTAAAAATGACGACTTCTCTGTAAACTGTAACACTTTACCATTTGTGCCCTTTTCCCATCCCATTCTTCCAGCCCCACCTGTGGTAACTACCATTCTAATCTTCAATAACTGAATAGTATTCCACTGTGTATATGGGCCACACTTTTAACGCAGCCATGCATTGGTAGATACTCGGTATATTTCCGTGCCTTCACTGCTGTGGTCAATACTACAATGAACTGAGGAGCGAAGACATCTCTGATACCAATTGTTTGCTTGTGTGCCCCATTCTAGGATTGCCGGACCATGTGGTAATTTTATTCATTTATATTTGTTGTGAGTTTTCTTTTCTGAGGTGCTTCTAAACTGTTTTGTAAAATGAGTGATTGATGGTACCAGTAACATGTGTAAGAATTCCCTTTTGTTCACAATCTTGCCAACACTCTTTTATCTTCCACCTTTTCTTTATTATAACAGTGCATCTAATAGGTATAAAGTGATATCTTGTTTTGGTTTCAGTATGCATTTTCTGAAGATTAAATATATTTACCATTTTAATGTGTCTGTTAGTCATTTGTGTTTCTTTTGAGAAATGTGTATTTAAGAGAAAATATAGAGGGATAATTTTAAAAGTTTTCAAGTAGTAAAGCCAAGTCAGAGAACTACAAAATGTTTTTAAAAACTCCAAAATCAGATACTCTAGTCCCATTGACACCAATCACAATGCCATTAAAGGGCAAATATCCTTGGAGAAGTTAAGATTCTTCTTCAGTCTAGAAGAGAAAGTTAGTAGCTCTACCTGGAGCTCAGAATTCATCTCCCTGACAATTAGTGCAAATTGTTAGCCACAGCTCTGGATAGGTCTTGACTTCTTATACATTAGCAGCAGTATATCCAGTATGGCACCCAAAATTACATTAATCAACCTAAACTTTCTAACTTTATTCTTACTTGCTCCTAATTGACTGTGGTGTTAGAGGATGTGTTTATAAGGATCCAGATTTTAAATGGTCCTTAAAAACATAATGTCAGTTTTCCTATTTCTAATAACCACGATGAGGCTCAGTCCTACAAAGCACTCCCTTTGCTGTGGACAACCATACAATAGATACATGTAAAGGTGAGAAAATTGAATATAGTACACATAGACAGTTGGTGAACACACAGCATCTTTGTTTTTCATTCTTTTATTTCCTCCTGGGATTTAAACACAATGGAGTAAGAGGACATAGACAGAAAAATAAACTTTAAATTTCCAGGCAACAGTATCTGAGTCTGTTTGGGTTTAACTAAACTTTATCCAGCCGCTTATTTAACACACTAGTAAGTTATTAATGTTTTTACCTTCTTCACATTACCCTACTCTCTAAAACAGCACAAGGCTATAAGATGTGCCCTTCACCAGCGATATGGGGTTAAGTGGCCATTTAGTTCATGCTGTGTTTTCTGAACCCTTGACAGTCTCAGCTACAAAGTGGCTGGTCTACTCTCACCTTTTGAAACTATACCTTTGGCATTTACTACTCTGAGGTGAAGAGTCTGCTATACGTTGCCCTCTTTATTCTGGTTCCCAAGCAGCTCCGACCTGCAGATTCACCCCACTCTCCTGCATGTCCGTACCCTGTAACATGGCATCTTCTGAGCTCACTCACGATTTCCGCGGACCACACCGCAGATGCAGAGCTCCTGCTCCAGGCTCCCCTAAGCTTAGCTAATTAGTGATCACTTTCATCCCCTGGCACTGCCCTCTCGCAGCTGCACCTTGAAGGCGTCTTTGTGTCCTTCATGCTGTCCTGGAGGCCTCAGATCTCCTCCGGATGACACTTAGGATGGTGTCCTCGGTTTTCATGCTGAGAAGGAGCAAGCAGAGAGATGGTTTAACTCCACGGCACCTCCTCATCCTTCTCCCGGGACACTCTCAGACCAGACTGGCTGGGCTTCTAATTCACTCTACAAGGCAAATACCCCGAGATGTACTCCTCGCTTTCTCTGAACCTGGCTTATTACAGAACTTTATGAATGAGTTCACCAGGCTTTGATATGTTCATAGAAGTTAAGTGAATTTTGAAAACTGTCTTTTCCCCTTAAATTAGCTGATTTTCATGAAGATCTTGGGGACTCAAAATGTTACTTTAGATGACACAAACTGAGTGTTGGCTTCACCCACATGCAAATACAACTCCACTTGGCACCAGTTACACAGCTGTGTCAGGTTAAACAGAGGGAGATCAGGAACAGAGAAATGGAAAATGCACCTTAGCATCGTCACAAATAATATTACTTTCACTGCAGCGAATGTGCATAAATTTCAGGTCTGTCGAGATGAAGAAGAGTGGCTCACTGTGAACCTCACACAGATATCTCTGAAAAGCTGCGACCTGACTCAGTAACTGAGTTTTCTAGTGTTTGAGAGGCCAGCTGGACACTTCCTTGCCCCCAAGCCCTCTAGCCTTTCCACTAAATGGGCCAAATCCTTACTTGGAACATTTGCTGAATCTCCGAGGTTTGCAAGAGGCTCATACACCCCAGTACCAGAAATGAGTACTAATAATCTGTACAGAGCATACTTATTACACTTCCAGTCTTCAGACAAAACGTAAACTTTCTAACCTAATTCTTCAAAACAAGAAGTTATTCCAGTCTTTTTGGACTTGAATTCAAGACTTTCTTTCTTACCCATTAGGAGGTATCAAATAGACCAAACGTAGTTGAAATGTCACATCACCAAAACTTTTCATCATTTGATTATAAATCTGTCATCTTTTGTCCCATTAGAGACAAGAAGCCAGGAGAACTCACTCTATGGCTTGTACTAATGGGGGCAACTTGAGGGTTCATTTGCTTTTTATTTCCTTGGAGAATCACTATTTTCATCCCTTTCCTGAAATATGTAGAGTTTAATTTTACAAAAATTTTAGGTAAAATTAAACTATGGATTTTTTTTTCTATTAAAATTCTTTTTATTAAGAAAGATACATATATTGCCGGGTGTAGTGGCACATGCCTGTTAAAACCAGAACTCTGGAGGCTGAGGCAGGAGGCTTGCCATGAGTTTGACACTTGCATGGACTACACAGTAAGTTTAAGGGTAGCCTGACATACATAGCAAGATGCTATCTCAAAAATAAAGTAAAGAGAAAAACACACTTGTTAAAATTTGTATATTAAATTGCCAAATATTTGAGCTCAAGTTTAAAATATCCTTTCATGAAGGCTTTCACACATACTTGTGTCTAATATTTCAGAGGTTTGGTATTTGGGCTCGGCATTGAACAAAGGTTATACCAGGCAAACTTCAAGATACACAATCCTGGGCTGGAGATATAGCTCAGAGGCACAAGCGCTGCCTGGCAAGCACAAGGGCTTGAGTTCGATTCCTGATACCAAAACAAAACAAAAAAAAAGATACACAATCCTTTTAAGTTTGTAATAAAAGAACAGTATTGTGTCTTTTGATTTTGACAGTCATATCTACTTACTAAAATAAATTTAGAAATTATAGAAAAACATGTAAAAATAGACTAATTAAAATCATACTACACTAAACGATACAAGCTTTAGTGTTTCCATGTACATCCTGCCCTGCTTGGATACTGTACAGAGACCTCGGTTCACAGACGCACTTGCTTGGGAACACTTGTTCCCCAGCAGAAGCGTCTGGCAAAATTTTCTGTTTACTGACTGAACCAGGTGACAAACGTGCATGGCATCTTTCCTGCATGAACACGATGTGACCGTCTTCCAGATCCTGCAGTGAATTAAATTTGTGAAGGAGATGCCACAGCACAGTACATTTTAATATGGAATGAAATTCTGTACATTTACTTTTGATTTTAAAACACTCCCCACTATGCATGACACCAAAATTGACAGAAGTTTGTTTTTGTTATCAAAAATGTTAAACAACTCCGGTATTTTCTGTACTTTTATAACAAAAAGTAAAGGAAATGAGTAGAGAGGAGGATAGGGAGGGGAAAAAAGGCAGACGATTCCCTTCAGAGAAGCACCAAGCATAATTCCTTTGTTATTTTAAAGAGAATAAAAAATAATTTTAAAAACATTAGAAATTATACAGAATTTCAAAAAACAAGATGATAAGAATTCAACAATGGTTGTTATATTGTACATTGTTGTCTTTAAAGTACTTGTTCAAATTACCAGATAGAAGCATGTAAAATCGGTCAAAAAAATGGAGCATTAACTGTTCCTGTCAATAAACCAAAAGAAATTAGTAGTACAATGATTTTAGCTATCTTGTGCGTGTGTATAAATCTATTTCTCTGCTTTCTTTTTTTTTTCTCCTTTCCCTCACAACAGTTGTTCTTCCTCTTGAGCAGTTTCTTTCCCTTTCACAACACCTATTTTACACATCAGATTTTATTTACTCTTTCAGGTTCTTGTACTAGGGAGACAATGCAATGTTTACACATGTGAGTCTGATTTACTTCCCTTATGAGTATTGTTTCTAATTGCATCCATTTACCTATAAAAGCCTCAAGTTTATCTTTCTTTATAGCTGAGTAATATTCCAGTGCATAAAAATGCCACATCTTTTTTGTGCATTCCTCAGTTGATGGCCACTTGGGTTGTTTCCAAGATTCAGCTATGGCAAATTGCACTGCTATAATTCTAAGACTGAAAGGGGGTAGGAAAACAACCAACACCTAACATCAGAAACTGGGCGATGCTGAGGGGTGAGATCTGTGGAAGAGTCTCCGGGGATCATTCTCTGTGCGCTGAGGATGTGCACTGTACATCACTCTTAAGTATTTAGAATTAAACTATAAGTTTTTATTGCACTTCTGCACTCTCAGTGAGCAGAGCTCAAAATCAACTGAATTGGAGCCCTTCTATTCATATTATGTATCATTCTGAAATCTTATTTTCTGCAGGTTGCTAACTGAAGACACCTAGTGTTTTTTTCCTCTCCCTGCTTGCTCTCCTTTTAATTTTTATTAGTACATGTTTGCAATGTATAATGATTACATTTATTGTGGTAAGTTGGTACATGAACATAACACATCTTAATTCTTGTTATAGTTCCTTTCCCTCCCCCTCACTACTAAAAATCCTATCCCTTATTTCTTTTCTTTATAGCGGAATAGTGTTCTATAATATGTATATGTGTGTGTGTGCATATATAGTTGTTTTTCAAGTTTTAAAAAGTTATATACAATAAACAATTTTATACACAAAATCATATATATTTCCAATGGGTCTATCAGAGCTACTTCCCAGAAGTAAAATTTGAACATATTTGGACTTTGATGCCTGATAGCTCATGAGCCTCCAGAAAGATTGCACACTCCTCCAGAATAGAGCTGAGAGCTGCGGTGCCTACATCACGCCAGTGCTGTTTATCCTCTGCTTTGCCCTTACTTTGCTTATAGGACTGGAAAACAACAGAAGTGATGGATATTTTTAAAATTTCACTACTTGATAATAACACTGAACATCACAGGCTTATTGACCAAGAAATAGCACTGGTATTAGAATGCTCTGTAGAGGACAATCAGTCTCATTACAAATCCAAGAATTATCCTTACTGTTTGCTTAAACTGTTTAAATAAAATCCTGGTTAAAATAACAGGGTTAAAAGAATGTAGCACAGAGCATGATAAAATCTAATAGAATGCTAACTCTTCCAGATGAATTGCTCTATTAAAAGTATTCTTTTCTTATACATTAAATCATTTTTACCAGAATAATAAAAACTCTTTAAGTGAATGTCTATAAAAATGAATGGTATAATAATCAGTATCAAAGTAGATTCTTCTGAAGGTCAAATAACTATGTTTTCAAAAGAAACTGCATTTCATATAGAGTCTCAAAAGTGTTTCCAATATATCTTTTTAACAGACAGCTTTCTTTTAGACATTTAAAAATACTCCTATTTTTAAATATAGCCATTACATAAAGTTTCAATAGTCTCACCTATAAAAATAATTAATAACAATCCAATTTACCCTTTTGTAGAAGTTTGAAGCTTCATACAACCTTAGCAAATTTGCAGATGGCAACTCTGAAAATTCCATGTATATATAATGCCATATCTTTGAGAAAATCATTATTTGAAGAACTAGAGAGAAAACATACACTTTTGTTGCTCCAAGAGCATGTTTGCTGTATTCTCTTGTGGTTGGAAGAAAGGATAGTCACCCACAGTTATGGTTACCTCTAGCAAAATCCCCGAAAGCCTCATGCATTCAGAGGTGGCCGTTTTGGAAGTGAGTGCATCATGCAAGCGGCCCACTCTTCTGTGTACCTCTGCAGTGGACTGTGCTGCGGGGTGTGGGTGGAATGGGAGTCATGGATCTGACCTGGGAGGCTGTACCTACCCTGTGTCTCTGTTTCAGGCTGCCAGGACATGAATATCTTTGAGCTCACCTTGTTTCTATGCTGTTTTGTCCTAAGTCAGTGGACCCTGCTTTAAATTGTAGGTGTCCATATTGTGTCCCAGCAAAAAAAAGCAGCCGAGACATACATGTAATATATAAATTTCTAGGAATGACAACAGCACACATTTTAGCAAAAGCAGTTCTCCGCTAAGTGTTGAGGTACCTAATTCCATGCTCTTCTTCCATTTCTGTCACTCTGCAGTAACCTTACCTAAATTCCACCCAGCACACAATTGATACATCCAAAATGAACTCATAATCTCCTATTAACCCTCTATACACGAACACATAAACCTGCCCTTGTCCCGTTGTTGTTGCCTGTTACAAATGATAAAGTCATCCTAGACTTTCAAACTCCCAACATTGAACCAGACACCAAGTCCTATTGATTCTATGCCCTAAATATCCTCTTAACCCATTTTCCCACCAATCCCTCTGAAGCACCCTTCATTTAGATCTTGATTAGCAAAATGACATTCTAAAGCTTTTATCTGCTGCTAATGTTCTGATCTAAACTCTAACCTTCCCCTAATCAATCCTCCTTGAAGCTATCACAAGAATCATTCCAAAATTCAGATCTAAGTGTATAACTCAACTCATCTCATAAAAACCTAAACATATATGTCCAAAACTCCTTAGTTCCATACACAAGTCTCCGTATAGTCCAATGCCTGCTTACTCAGCAGCTTCATGGCTTCTCCCCATCACACACAGTCCCCATCTGTCAGCCATTCAGGACGGCTTTCTACGCCTGGGTTTTACCTCAGTATCTATTCTGTCCATTTCTTTGAACACTTTATACCCTTTGTTCTGCACTATTCTTCCTACCTTCTTGCCTAGATAGTGTATAACCTTGCAGACTGTTTACATTCACCTTTTGCAAACATTCCTTTCCTAAAAAGTAAACCCACGACTTCATAGCAAAACCCCAATGTATTCTATTCCCTTTACTCAAAGGAGAGCTACTTGACAAAAATGGAAAACAAAAACAAAACCCTCCTTCCTCTGTACAAGTATCTCCAGCCCAATCACTCTGAATGGTCAAGGTAAGCTTCAAACAAATGACTGTAAATGAGAAGCTTCTGTCATACAGGCATTTAAGCAGGGTTGGACTTTCCCTTACCAAAGATGCCTTAGCAAATGCTCTATACAATGAAATCTGCCTAGCACAATTAAATTCTATTAGATATAAACCAGTTAACAAATTTACTGCTAACCAACTGTTTCGGGGCTGGCCCACTTTGATTTCCCACCTGTAACCTCTATTAACCCCTCAACATCATCTTCTAGCAAACACAGATTAAAGGAAAATATTCTGATGTCTTGAAAATATAGCTATTGGAACTTTCCATGAGTCTTTCATGTTTGCACAATGTTTTGGAAGGAAAGGCACTGAGGGTCTTTGCTCCAAATTTCTGCAAATATATTTGTGTAGTAAATAGCCTTGGAAGACAAACGTAGCATCTCTCTCTGTAGCAAAGTTTGTCTACTGCCCCATATAGTAAAAATTTTTTCCTTCCAGGCAGAGGGAAGTTCTGCTTACAATCTATAATAAATATATATCTGAATTCCCTAAACTTGCATTTCCTCAGCTGTGATGAAACCCACCATGTGTACAGCATCTTTCTGCTCATTTCCAATTCCCTGATAGAACTGTGTGACAAAGGAAAATGACATTAACACTGATCTCATGTAGCTTGCTAGATAGTGGGTAATACAGCTCTCTAGCTTGTACCAAGCATCTTATTGCTTCCAAGGTCCATCCAACCGAAGTACCCTAACTTGTTCATTTGCAAGTAGGGTGTATTCACAAGTTTATCACAGTTCCTTAGAATAGCTTTAATATAAGCCATGTCATGGCACATGCCTGTAACCCCAACATTCTCGGAGGCTGAGGAAGGAGGATCACAAGGGCAAACCCAGCAGAGCTTTGTGTTAACACCCTAAACATCCACACAGAAAATAAGCATGATCAAACAGCTTCTCTTTATAACAAGTAATATTCTTGTTCTACTGCCTCTTTGTAAACCATAAGCCATGCTTGTTACCCTTGAGCAAACCCAAGCTGCTCACACCTATCATGAGTTGGTCTATTGCAGAAAGACTTCCTTTGCTTTGTCTTCCCCACAATATTATGAAATACAAAGAAAACAGAATGGACCAAAACACATAAAGTACATTTCAAAATTCAGAAGGCCATTAGGGGGCTGGAACCTATGCACCTCAGTCTGTTGCCTGAGAAAATGAACTTGGGCCAAAGAATATTAACATTTAATCTACACCAAGCCTACAAAACCCACTTTTATTTTAAGCAGTTTCATTGAAGTGACAACTGCAACAGACACACCCCTCAGGTAGAGACAGTCCCACCAATCAGGCACGCCTGGCCTAGTCATATCTAATTTCAGGGTGCCAGAACGTCTCTGGGCCAGGCTTCCTGCTTCTCATGTAACCTATGGGGTTTCTCCTGTGTTCAGGTTTTCCCTGCTGTTATGAGCCCTGAACAACCTGGGAGTGCTATAGAGTGCTCATTCAGAGCAAGTTTTCTTTTTTCTAATTCCCAGTACCTGCTTTGAAGTTCTTTCATTTTTACTGTTTCTGAATTTTAGTTGATCAACAATATTTAAAATTGGCAGCCTGAGCTCTTGGAGGAGGAGAATGTTATGGCTTGTACTCAATGTCCCTCCAAAGCCTTCTGCGCTGTTGGTGGGGCTTTTCAGAGGTGGTTGTACTTGGGATGTGTGACACCAAGACTAAAGTTTTGTGGCAATGGATTAGTCCACTGATTGTTTCAGCATAGCTCTGGGTGTGGATAGAGGGAAGCCCCATCCCGGACATTGTATAGCCTGGTTGGAGTACAAGAGACGTTTGCTCCTGCTGCTTCCTGCCTCCTCGGCCACAGCCTGTGTCCTCTCTGCAGTGCCTCTCCGTCATGCTTCCCTGCCTGGCAGCCGGATGACTACAGACTGAAATTCTACAAACCATGAGCTAAATAAATCTTTCCTCCTATTGCTTGTGAGGTCAGGTATGTTGTCTTAGGAATGAGAAAACTAACTAAGACAGATGATGAATGGTTTTTCAGGCAACTTTTTCAATCATATTCAGCATTTGTTTAACACAGTCTTCTTTGCTTACTTGGTTAAATTATTTTGAAAATGGCTTGCAGGTTCACTGAAGCCAAAAGAGTGAATTGGTTGCCTCTTTATTCATTATAATGCAAAACAATGCTGAGCTATTAAAAATACTGTACAAATCTTTATTTAAAATAATAAGCAAAATTAAGCCAAAAGACATTTCACTTCACTTAGGAGAACACAAGCATTTGTAGGTCAAGAACTAAAACCACCTGCAAATCATCTAGCTTCCAATAAAAACTTTGTATTTATTGATTCCTTGATGAGCAAGCAGCCTAACACAGTGAGTACCCAACCCAGGTGCACATCAGAATTACTTTGGATGCTGCACGTATTGAATGAGAATTCTTACACACAGGGCAGGGTCATCTTTAGTTTAGGAAATGTCCCTCTGCCCTATCTGAGAAGTACTATAAATTTGAAACTGGCTGCGAGATGATTATGACCATGAAATCTTTTGGTAATAAAAATTATTGCATTCTCTTTTCAATTAGCAGCTTTACTAAACAAAAAAGGATATTTTGTGTAGCACTACCTAATTTCCAAAGCAAAAATGAAATTTTAGAACATAAGTCTCATGAAAAAAATGTCCTTTTATAACATCAAAAAATTGACTGATCCTAATAGTTCCAATTTTCTCAGACACTAATTGACAGTTTTTATTAATTAGGAAATCCTTTTAAAAAGTATCTTTTCTCTGATTCAACAGTGTCTATATATACTGCAGATGTGAGAAAATGTATCTAAATGCTGGTACATGTGAAAGAAAGGGGAGCTAATTAATCTGCAACTCACACTTGCTCTGCCTAGAAATTCTCTACTTTGTTTCCTCTGACTCCTTCCTGGGACCTGGAAACCCCACACTGATGATGACTTTTACATAAGATATGAACCAAGCGTAAAAACTGAGCCTTTCCTCAGTTAAAAACCACTAGGACATTAGCTACAAGTCATTTTATAATAAGATACCTTTATTAACATGATACAAAATACTCAACCTTTTCAGATAGTATTTTTTGTTTGTCCTCTTCGCACTTCTCTCAGATAAATATTATTTACCCCCATTCACTAATGCAGATACTGAAATACACTGATGTTCAGTGGCCTGATTTTCACTTTCATGACCATTGGAAATTTCAAATTGGTAGTTTCTCAAAAGATACATGAGAGAGTGCTGCCACTGTAAGGCAGCTGAAGGTACAGAGGGAGAAATCTTAGAGGCAGAATTTACCCTTTCTTTCAGCCAAGGTTTCATAGGAGGCTGAACACTCTCTAAACTACAAAGCTGACTGCTGAATCATTTACTCTACCCATTCAAACACTTTAACATAACTTCCTCTGCACAAATCAGAACTCAGGCTTTACATTCCAGAACGCTAAAACCTGTCTTCTGACAGTTGTACACTGCTGAATACTTCAAGGTGACAGGATATATCTCTTACCAGGAAGATCAAAGGGAATTATACTCTTAAGAGTTCAGTTCAGTATAGAAAATAGAAAGTTAAATCTCATTCAGAAGAAAACAACATAAAAAATGTCAGCAACTTGTAGGGATAGGAGATAAAAAGCAAAATACATTATTAGAACATACTTTAGGGTTGACCAAACTAACCTACCTATTTTTTCTTTTAAAGAGAAAAAAATAACAATAATGAAAACAAAAACAAAACAATAAAAAATGATATAGGATTTCAAAACAAGGAATTCACAATGGGTTTATATTACATATTGTTATCTTCAACAAAGTTGTGCAAATTACCAGATATAAGAATGCAAGATTGATTAAACAATTAAAGATAATAAAAAGTAATAAAAAATCAGATATGAAACGGAGCTTCACGAAACAAGATGGTAGGAATTCAACAATGGTTGTTATACTGCATATTGCTGTCTTCAAATTAGTTGTTCAGATTACCAGATATAAGCATGCAAAATTGGTCAAGAATAATCCACCTATTCTGAGCTGAACTATATTCCCACAAAATGCATGTGTTGAATCCCTAAATCTGAGTTCATCGACATAGGACAACATTTGGAGATAGGCCCTTTAAATTGGTGACTAAATTAAAACAGTAGATGTGCCCTGATTCTCTCTGCTGACATTAGTAACCCTCGAAGCACTTCTTAATGCACAGGCACTCTCAGGAATGTGCCTGTGGTGGAGGGCGACCGGTGAAGAGGCAGCAGAATGATGACCACCTTCAAAATGAGCCCCAGAGTCACCCAAACTTGACAGACCCTTGATCTTGGACCTCTCACCATCAAAATAATGCTTTGCTATTTTCCACCCAATCTGCGAAATTTTGCTTATCAGATTTGGTGAAGTAAGACATAATCCACTTGGTAGGTTAATCCAGAGAGTTGAAGGGAAGTGCCTCAGACCACGTGACTGTACCTGGTCCCATTTTGCAGCCAGCGAGTCCTGTGCTAGGCCGGCCACTTGCAGTAGGTATTAACATCTCACCCACATCTTCCTGGATTCCACCCCTACAAAGCATCACTGACACAGCTCTCTGAGGGCTCTGTTTCTGACCACAGGTTTCTTCTCAGTCTTCTCCCTGGGAGCCACACACAGTGCCAGACAGTTAATCCTTGAACAGGTTCCCAAAGAGTAACGGGTAGAGGACACCCCAGCTTCTACCCTGTTGGCAGAGATAGCTCTGGCCACACTGTCCTCCAGGGATTTCCAGTGGAATGGAGTTCCAGTTTCTCCTGGTTTCCCATTTCCATGCTTATCTTCATTCCATGCCCTGCACAAAGGCCATCCCAGTCCACCTTTACTCTGCAGCTCAGAAGCCAAGGCTGTGCTCCTCATATCACAATAGCAGGGTGCTGCTGCTCCAGAGAGAAACCAGAACAACTAACACCCCTATGATGTGCCACAATTTTCTAATAACTTGCACCGCCTTAGAGTTTCACAGCAACCTCGGGGGTAGACGTTGCTATGGTCTCCTCACAGGTGAGCACGGCTGACTGTGCGAGGGAGGCAGTGCAGCACCGTGGCTCCAAGCCCAGACTCCACAACCGCACTGCTTGGGCCCGGATCCAAGCTCCTTTTCCTATTTACTCAACCTCACGGTACTCTGCCTCCCTCCACTAAAAAGCAGCAGTGATGCCAGCTGTGTCAGTGAGTTTCCCGCTACTGGGACGAAACATCGACGCTCTCAACTTAAAGTTAGAGGGGCTGATTTAGCCCGCAGTTCCAGTGAGTTCTGTCCGTGGTTGCTCGGTTCAAACACAGAAGTAGCGTGGTGGCCAGGCACGGCGTGGGACAGCTACGCACCCCTAGCAGCCAGGAAGCAGAGGAAGAAAGGGAGGAGCTGGACAGGAGAATGTCCCTCTGGTCACACCCCGGGAGCTGCCCCTCCTGCCAGGGCTTTCTCCTAGCCGCAGGTGAAGCCCTCGCTGGATTAACCCTCCGACCAGCCACGTCCCCACGGGCCATCACTGCCCCAAGCCCACCTCCAAACCTGTGGGGCTTCAGGGGGATTTTAGAGCTAAATCACAACACTTGCGCCAGCTCCAGTGTATAAAACAGGGGCGTGACCATATTTACGGTGTCCAGAGAACACTGTGAATGAGCTACCGCGTGTGAAGCGTTGTAAACACTCCCCGGCTCTTAATAATTGCTGTGTACGTGCTTTTTAAATAAATAAATGAACAAAAAGTGTATATAGCTTCCAACTTTGTAATAGCTATTGTACGTAATTATTATCAAAATATGTCTGTCCTGACATTTCTTGCAAACCTTTAATTCTTGTTCTATAAATATGCTCACAGGAGGCACTTTTCAAAAAACTTTCATTGACTTGGTGACCTCCTCTAGTTTCTACTGAAGTCGCTGAAAACTCTTTGGCCAAAAGACATAGTAAGCACCCTGACAATCCAGTCATCTGCTCTGAATTCTTAGTGTACGGAGGTTGGGATGCAGTCTGCATTTTCGTGCTTCCTTGTGATTTACGCTTTCTGAGTTCCTTCTTATCCTGGTATCAAGAACTTACGTTTTTCTATTTTCGTCTCAAGACTTTCAGTTTTACTCTTCATTTTAGATTCTCTGCTAGTAAGAGTTTGTTTTGTTTATGGCACAGAGGCCTTCATATGTGTGAAAAAATGATCACTTCTCTTCCACCCCAAGTCTCGGTCACCCTCGGTCACCCGACACCCCTACACCTCCAGTCACTCACTGCTGTCCCCCAGGTGAGTCCTTACGCTGCTGCTTGCTCTGGAAGATACCACAGGGTACGGCATTTGGCTTAGTTTGCGTTTTCAGTCACATTCCCCTCTCAGGAAGTCTGTTCCTCAGCTTAATATTTGCACTTTCTATGTGTGTGTGCACTTACTGCAGAGGCATCTTCCCATCAGCAAACCCAAGCGACTCACTTTTCCCTTCCCACCAACGCTTACTCTTCCAATGTCCTAAAAGTGACACTAGCCTGTGCCCTACTGTCCATGTGCTAAATCCACTTACCAATGTGATCCATCTTGGCCTCAAATTTTCTCCTCATTCTTGCCTCAAGTTCCATTTCAGTAAGTTCATCAGCAAGTACAAGATTTAGACATTGAATCTCCCTCAAAGGCCTGCCCCTTAGTGCACTGATCTCCTCTGTGGCAGGTAGTGATTCATTCTGCCTAATGCGCCAAAATTACTTCACCTAAACATTTAGATGTCAGCTACTTTCCAAACTGCACTACTCAGACATAGCCTCCCCGCAGCCCCCAAAGCAGGTATTACTGCTGCTGTCCTATACGGCTTCTTTCCTTATGCACATAGAAAAATTCCTTCTGTCTCAGACATTTTGGCGTTGAGCAAAGCCATGGATTTCTTTGGGAAAAGGTTCATGTGGGGAAGCAGTTATCTCCAGAAGGAGATGACAAAAAAATGCATGTGCGAAGTTCCAATCTGTACTCCCTGAACCATCCACCAAAAGGATGCACCGTCCTGCCAACCCGTGCTCCCGAGCTCCGCCTCTTCCTCCCACAGCCAGAAAGATTTGTGGATTAGTTTGTGTCTACAGCTCAGCATCTATCTGAAAAAACATCTAAAATACAATTTTAATCGTACCACTGCCTACATAAAATTCTCTGGCAGGTAAAAGGTTAAGATACAGAGTGCTTATTTATTTGTTCATGGTTTTGTCTTTTTCATATAAAAAAAAACGCTTCTTGCCTTCACACTTTTGTTCTACTGTTATCCTGCTTTGAGCTCTTGCCCTTCTGTTATTTAATTGGCTAACTTCTACTCAAACTTTAAGAACGCACAAGTATCAGCATCTCCAAGGAGGCTTGTTTTGAACTTTCAAGCTGAATTTAAACTTCTCGAGGGAATGTTTGAGATTTATCTTTTTATCCCTAGCTTCCATCACTGCTTTGTATGTAAACAGCACTCAATACGTGTTTCTTGAACTCCCCTTGCAAAGGGATCCAAAAACAAACAAATGCCAGAGATTTAGCCATTTTAATCAAACTTGCTTTCTCTACAAGAATATACACATCTTTATACCTAAATTCATTAAACTGATCAATTTTTCAATAAAAGACATACTGAATAACATCAACTTAATTTAGTAAATTATGTGTTGGTTTGAATTATTACTATTTCCTTTAATACACTCTTAAAGAAAGAAAAAGAAAATCTCTTTTGGGAAGATCCAATCCATTCGTCCAAACAAGCATGACTAGCGCCTGCCGTACATTCTCTCTATTGGTTCCTCGCATCTGTCTTTGGCGTTTTTGTACTTTATCTTTCCAAAGCAGCTAGAGTACTTTGTGAATGGGTTTTTATCACGCCACTCCTCAACTCAAAACTGTTCAGTGACTTAAAATCTTAATACAGGCAAATTCTTTTTATAATGTATTCTTATTACATCGCATCATGAAACATTTACTGTTAATCTCTAATGTCATCATTTTAACTCATTCACTTTAATCCAGAAGCCCATTCACGAAATCCCTCCAACATGCTCAGGGTGCTGGTGCTTTTGTATCTGTTGCTCACTCTGCAGAGCGCACCATTACCCCAGGGAGTCGCTCCGTTCTATTTTGGATGATTGCCCTCTCAGATGGGAACTTGTCCCGCGGATGCTTCCTGATGATTATACAGATATGGCCCTGCCATCACTTATCTTCTTTAGCTTTTTACGTTTTTCCTTACAAATCTTATTTCCATTTTTATATACTTGCGCTTTTATTGTTAATTTTTTCCCACTGGAATGGAAGTTTCTCCCTGAAAGGGTTTTGTTTGTTTGGTTGGTTGGTTTTTTACTACTCTGCCTCCAAAGCTGAGGAAAATTTATTATACATAATGGGAATTATATAAATGTACTATTAACACAGAGTATGTGAATTAACAAAGCTTTTTAATCACACGTTTTACCTCATAGAGGGGATAAATTTATAATTACCATAAATAAACTTTATGAATGTCTCGTTTTAATATAAGCAAAGTGTGGTGCTGATAAGGAACAAAATTAGCGTATTCTCACTAGTAACTAGGAGCCAGCAACTGCAGAGACATAATTAGGGTCCCTTACCTCTTACTTTTTCATTTTCTTCCTTATATTTTCTTTCTTTTAAGTGTTGTCACATTTGGAATAATATCAAGATGCCTTACGGGCGTGGTTTTTATAATGCTATGATAATCTTATATTATTTAATAATATTATGTTGATTTCATATTGTTTAACCTTAAAAGCTATATCTATGTTTATAAGAACTGAGATGGAACACTTTCTCTCACCACATAAAAAACTAAACTCAAAATACACCAAAGACTCAAATTTAAGACCTGAAATTATGAAACTATAAAAAATAAAACAGAGAAACACATCAAGATATTTGTGTAGGTGTTGTGGTTTAGGGTTTTTTGCAAGCTGAACAATATAATACAGGACACATATTTTATAAGATTATTTATAATAGTCAAACAAAGAACCATATACAAGAAAGTACAGGATATCTGTCCACACACCACAGACCAAGATTGCAGCTGAGGGCCTGAATCCCGTGATAATATCCTGCATAAGTCCAGCTGAAAACCTAGAGCCCATCACAAGGCCTCCCATGAGTCTAACAGGAGGCCCAGAGCCCACAACAATGTCTCACGCAGGTCTGTTTCACGGATCTGCACTGGGAAGGCCCAAAGGTCAGTGGTGGAGTCTAGAAAGTCTGTGCCAATGGGATGAAGGATCTGTACTAGCAGGCTGAGAGATATGGAACCAGGAAGCAACACTCAGAAGAACCAGAGCTGCCCCAAAAGGTACCACAGCCACCCTCAGCAACAGTGAGGTCCCGAGCTCCTCCGATGATCACAATGGCTGAGTTCCCATCAAGGAAGCCAATGCAGCAAGCTTCTCCAGGAGACCAGCAGCGCACCATCTTCCCCTCCAGAGTCAGGAAGCAATGCTCAAAGTGAGGACCAGAGCTTCCCCAAGGTGAACCATAGACATTCTCAGTGCCAGTGAGGTCCTGAGCTCCTTGGAGGATGAAAACAGCCAAGCTCATCAGGAAAGCCAGCATGACAAGCTCCTCCAAAACAACCAACAGCTCCTTACAGTGCGTACCACCTTCCAACAGCCTCACTCCTCCTTCTCCAGTTCTGCTTCTTACACTGCTGGCAACAGTCTTCAGGTGGGCCTCCCACACCCAGCACCATGCTTACTCAGTCCAGCTGCCAGCTGGGGGTTTCAAGTTGACCACCAGTTGTGAGTCCACTGCAGTGGGCAATGATTTCATGGATATGGCTGTGAAAACATAAGCAACAAAAGCAAGAGTTGAAAAATGGAATGGCATCAAATCAAAAGCTACTCCACATCAAAGGAAATAGTAAAGAGAGTTAAGAAATAATCCCTATATTGAAAGAAAATATCTGCAAATTGCTTACCCAATGAGGAATTAACATTCAGAATATATAAATAACTCAAAACTATTCAATTGTAAAAAAACAATAATTCAAGTATAAAATGGGTCAGTCATCAAAATACATATTTCACAAAAGAAGGTATACAAATGGCCAATAGATAGAGGAAAAATGTTCAGTGTAAGTGATTATGAAAATCACAACCACATTTAGACATCATACCAACCTAATTAGAACTCCCATTATCAAAAAGAAAATGATGTCCAATGCTAAGAAGAATGCAGAGAGAGGAAGGCTCTCATGTAATTGGTGGGAATGTAATTATTAAAGCCATTATGAAAACCATACAGAGATTTCTCAAGCCTAGAAATACAATCAATCACATGACCCAGCAGTTCCACTACTTAGGGTATATTCAAAGATAAGTAACTCAGTGTGTCAAGAAATCATCTTCATGCCCATATCTATTGGGCTATTTACAATAGCCAAAGTATGGAGTTAAGCCATATATTTGTTAACAGATGAATGGATAAAGATGTTTTGTATATATGCACACACAGTATGTTATTTGGCCTCAGAAAAGGTGAAACCTCTTACTCTTTATGGTGCCATAGATAGAAATGCTATGTTAAATGAAATTCTGGAATGGAAATACATGTACCATGTGAGCTTGCTTATATGTGAAAGCAAAGCAGTTGATACCACCATGGTAGAGTGGAATAACCTTTAACAGAGGTTGTAAATTGTTGGAAGTGGGAGACAGTTGGTAAGTGCAGGGGTGCAGCTGGATGAGCGGTTGTCTTCCAGTGCTCTCTAGTTCAGTAGGCAACTATGGTTAATAATAATAGCTTATTTCAGGATGGGAGGTAGAATTTTGAATATTCCCAATATTCAAGCAATGGATATTTGAGGGGATGGGTACAACAGTTACCCTGATCTGATCACCACATACGTACAAGAAAATATCACTATGCTCTGTACATATAACTATTATTATCTGTCAGTTAAGAGTTTTAAAACTATTTTATGGGGGAAAACATTTATCTACATTTCTGATTTCTTGAAAGGATTCTATTTCAGACTCTTAATATTGTAGCTTTGTATCTGGCTTTAACTATCAATCACAAAAGTATGAATGTTGTAATATGAGAAGTATTTTTCATAAAAAGCAAGCTAATGAAAATTTGACATTGTTACTTTATCCCTGTGTTCTCTGGATCATATTCCAAGGATGTTGAGAGTCTGTATCAGGGAAGATACATACTTGATTCACTTCTTTTCACCCTAATATCTAACTTATGGCCAAGCTGCACTGATATGACAAAGCATCTTTCCAACTGCTTGGCCATCACCTTGGGTTGAGCTGCCATCACCCCCCTGCACAGGCAAAGGGCTCGGGGCCAAGGCAGCACCTGAGCACCGCACTGAGATTTAAGCACAGACCAAAGCATCAAGGATCATCTGGGCACATTTCACATCCACACACATGACTACCTTTGAAGCATGTAATTATACTTAATAGTACAAAATTGTCTAAATCATTACTTAATGTACTGAATTCAATATTATGCATTTTAATATCCTACCATGAAAAGATCAACTCTAATCATGTAGGTGCTATAAACAATTTCTCAACATAGAAGACTACATACTTGAAAATTTTGGTATGAAGATCATTATAGGGTTCCATCCAACATAAGTTCCTTATATTTCCCCATTTCAGTTTCTAAATTTCCAAATCCAATTTCTAAATTGGTTAACAATTCACAAGTTCACACATTATAGAGTACATTATTGTAATGTGCTATGAAATGGGACACTTTTCTGCTGGCAATGCACAGCCCTGAAGTATGTTGCAAATCATGCTCAGAAGCAGATTTAAGACACGAAGGAGAACCTTGTCCAGATTCTGCCTCTCAAATTGTGCATCACAGCTACCTGATGAAAGAGGAAAGGATTGATCCAGCTCTTGGGGTGAGTACTGTTCATCAAAGTTTGTGTATTTTGACAAGTGTGTTCTTATAATCTGTGCAAACTTAGGTGTTTTAAGTTTTTTTTAAGTGACTACAAGTAAAAGTTACTTTTGTTAGTAGTCCTGTAAGGTTTGATGATCACTTTACCTTTTTAATACAGGATGAAAAATTAATAAATCTTCAAAGATACTTTTAAGGTTCAATGAGGATGCTGTTGATAATTACATAAGTCTCATTCCATGCAAACCAGGATATGCGGTTATTAAACATCTTAATAGCCTTTTCTTTAATCCCCCCACAATTATTTACAAACACCACTTCTCAACTTTTTCTTCTCCCACACTAATTTTAGTCTGTTGAAGCCTGGGATAGTATTATAGTGTCTTTAAATGATCTACAACAGCTAGAAGAGTAAAAGAGAGAGAATCAAATTTAGAACTTTAAAACAACGGTCTTCGTTGCATTGAGATCATGGGAGTTTTCAACACTTGAGAACGTTCAAAACTGAGTTATGGAAAAACAGGCTGTCAGGCAACGCACCTTGATAGAACACAGAGGTACATGACCGGTGCCTTCAGAGCAAGGAAAATCCAAAGGAATAAATGAGCTTTGAAAATTATGAATCTTTGAGGTGACTGTTAATACTTAAGGATGTATGAATGTGAGAGGTTTTTTTTTCCTTCAAGAATTATGTTTTTATTATGGCTTACCCACCAGGAGCCTACAGGTCGCACAGTACAAACTGTGAAGAGATAGATTTTGTACTAATTTCTCAGGTACTAATTTCTCACGCATTTCTATACAAAGTGAAAAGTGACAGTTAAAAGAAAAATCAAAAGAATTACTTTTTTAGCTCTAAGGATATGATTGTATAGAAATTAACAACCGAAAAACAGATTACCTTGCCTATAGACTTTTATGATCTGGCTATTGTGTATGTTTTGGATTACAGGAAGAGAAGGATGCAGAAAGCCTTTAAAGAATGATAATGACACATTTGTTATGACATACAAATAAGTCACACATGATGGGTAGAAGCCACTAGGACAACCTCTGGCTGGATAAGATTTTAAATTCTCATTCCTGCTCAGGGCAGTGCTATGATTTCCAAAGCATCCTCTTTGACAGGGATCTCCAGTCAGGATGCCCCGAGGGTGCTTCCCTCTCTAGTTTCCTGCCTTCCTCTTCCACAGGCTTGACCACCTCACCGTCACATTTGAGACTCCTCAAACATAATTTAAAAAGTAATGTCAACAGATCTCTCCGGAGTTCATGACATCTTCCGAGGTACTCTAAATTCTGATGCCAAATTCTTTACCATCCCTGACCTTCCACAGGAATTCCTTCACAGTGATTTTTACTGGGTCTGATGTCATTAAAACTAGAATAAGTCCAACTTGAGCAAAAGTTCATCCACAAGGGTAGCTTTCAAATAGCCATTCGCTGCTTACCTGTGCAAATGAGAGACCTGAATCTGATTAGAAAGAATCTGGAAAATCCCTTCAATTCTTCCCACTTCCCCAAAGTAATACAAAAAATGCCAGGAGGAAACTTCTAACAGTACTTATCTGTTCTCACAGACTTTTATCTCTGTTGATCCTGGGCTCAGTTACATCAGAATATTTTACTTCCAGAAACATGGTTTATCAATTCCTTCCAGCATGAGAAGCAGGTACCGAAGTCAGCACCTGAGTTATACCTCCAAGCAATATTAAACATTCCCTTTCCTACTAAATGATTTTCTGTCAGCTAGTGTGTTGGGCACCCTTGGGAAAGGCAGAGATTCATTTATAAGGAATTGCACTACACAGTCATAAATTTAATCCCCCAAATCGATAGCATTTAGATTTTTAAAGAAGATAACCAAGGTAATATCGATAATAATAAAAAACCTCTATTCTTTAACATCAGATCATTTTCACAAATCTAATTACTTGACCACTAGAAAACCACAGTGCTATAAGGCCTATTTAATATGAGACTTCCCAACAGAATATGTAAAGACATGAGTCTATTATAAAGCCTCAGAGTGTCAATCAGCAAACTCTCAAGAATGATTCATCACTACTTTTAGGATAGGATGTTAAAGAGAGTCTATCTCTCTATGCCAGACATGAAGCAAGCTGATAAGCAGCTCTAAACTGGATGTAACCATGATAAGATAATGTGGCACATTCACTCCTCTGTGTCACGAGTCATGGAGTTTTACACTACCCGCAGCACACCCTCCTGTGCTTTACAGCATAATGTAGGAATGTCAAATATTTTAATTCATCAAAGGACAAGTAAATCATAAGTGTTAAAGCACAGACACAGGTCTCCTTGTCTATAGACACCACTGCAGGCCCAGAGACATGGTGCCCTCATTTGAAACCAGGAGGCAGTTTGTGACAGATGCAGTTTTCAACAGAGAGCTCACACATTTTTGTACTTAGAATGAAAGATTTTTTTGTCACAGGTGGTTGGGAATGGCCATTTGCAGCAACCTATTTTTAAAGGCTATTTCTTCATTCTCAAAGATTTCTTTGATAGCTGGACCCTCCATATTAGGACCACTGTTTCAGATATGTTATGGCACATTGGGGCACGGTGAAACAGTGAGAAAAAGTTGTTTATCAGTTGTGAGTGAAGAGAGTTCTTTGTTCAGTGTCTCCGGTCTGTAGCTTTACAATGAGATTTGTGGTCTCCACAGCTCCACGTGGAGCTGGGGTGAGGGAGATAGAATGCGCCATTAGAAGAGTTTAGGCAGGAACACACATCTCAAATTAAACCGAGGGGGTTTCTGTGCAGCCATCTTTATGGGAAGAATGATGGCAGTGGGCTGGGCTCATAATTTACATCCTGCATTTGGAGTCAGAAGCTGTGGGTTTCCTCCTCACTCAGCTGGAAGTAATAGTCGCATTTATTTTAAGGCATGAATATTAGAATGAAATAAAAAAATGTTTAAATGTTTCCTGAAAAGGTAACTGAACACTCTTTCTCATATGAGAAACAGACATGGCCAGCGCAACTACCAACAAAGGCATTACCCAGCCCAGCTCTCAGGTGCCCAGTTCTTATTTCTGCAAAACCTAGTGTCTGCTTCTCAAAAACTGTCACTGAAGTGTGCAAGCGCCAGCAGCATCGAGCACTGCTGCCCTCCTGGGAGCTTTGTCTCTACTGAGAGTAATCTTTTGGCAAACTACAACTGAACAGGAAAACACCAATTATGAGACATTCAAAGAGGCTGCCGAATACATTTGAAGAAATTATTAAACAAAGTAAATGCTGATCAAGCTGAAGTGTTCTGGGAAGCAGAGAGGGAACCAGAACCTTGGGGTAGAGTTTATGACTAGGAGCCCATCTGTAACATATAAACCAATCGAACACTCTTCACCCAGGTACCATGAAAAGCAGTTTGTGAAAAATAAATACAGCATTCTGTATATTTAGTATTACAACAATTTTAATTAGAGTTTGTGAGATAGTAAAAGAAATGGGAGGAGGAACTTGCCCGAAACTTGAAAGTCCGGTTGCAAATGAATGAAAGCAGCATTACCAGAATGGCCCTGATCATTGGTTGAACCATTCTGTTGGGTCATATATGTGAAATGAGTGCCTAAAATGTACAGATTCTACATTAAACTCTGAGAAAAGTTAAACAGAAACAGAAAAACAAAGACAGTGAGTGCTCTTGAGCCTAAGGAGCTTATGTTATTTCGAAGGACAGAATTTTTAAAACAGTCATTCTAAAGGATGAAGATCTGGGTTAGAGGTAGATATGTCGCTGGAAAGATGCTAGTGGAAAATGCGCCACTTTGTGTTGGGGAATCAGAGAAGTTCAGTGGAAGAATGGAAGGTTTAGAGAGTGAATGATGGTTACTTCACAAAGAACTAATGGGAAAGAGGATGAAATGGGTGATTTAGCAGGGAGGTAAAAAGAGCAGCGCACCCAGCCAGAAAAGGGTGATTGGAGTGACCTGTATTGTGCTTGAAAGGAAAGATGACTTTTCAAAACTGAAGGATAAAGTTGAGGGGAAACAAGCAGTTAAATCCAAGCGAAGCCCATGTAACCCCACAGACAAGTAAGTGTCTGAGAGGACTGGCAGCAGCTGGGTGAGGCTGAAACCTACCCAGGAGCAGCATTCTCGCTGTGTGGCCCAGCTGCACACAAGGCACAGAGACCTCCTTGACCAGACAGCATAGAACACCATTATCTGACAATATTTAGATAAAGAGCTGTGGTAATGAAAAACCTCAAGAAAAGTCCAGTTTGAGGGCAAAGCTCACAGAACTAAGGATTATCTAAGTTTCTGTCAGCCACACAGATGTGGGTCAGTCACATCTCAGAATCGTCCCACGCACACACTACCAATCTCACAGCCAACTCCACCAGCCAAACTGTATCAGCACATTACAAAGCAGCAAGACGGAAGAAAAACACTAAAATGGTAGTTGCCACAGACAAATTAACATAAAATGAATAACTATGAAGGGGAAATTGAATTTTTTTCAAAAGCATAACATTTTGGAAAGCTTCTGTCCCAAAGAGTTTAAATTACCTCCCCTGATGTGAGATCTAACACACAAAGATTTTAGGAGTCGTTACACTCATTCTTTTAAAACAAGAAAAAGCTGGGGAAACTGGAAGTCAGGGGCTGTGGACCGATCGCAGAACTAAGGTCCCTGGGCAAACACAAAGAAACAACAACAACAGCAAGCCCTCTCAAAATATAGAGAGAAGTTACCTGAAGAGAGATGCTTCAGTACGTATCTACACGTCAGGAATAAATAGAACCTGCAACTGTAAGTTAACAAAACTGTAAGCTGACACCCATGGTAAAGCATGACTACAGGCTTTTGCATCATAAATGCTTGCTCTCCACACAAGACTATTTTGCCAGGACACAAATTTTAAATCTTTTTTTATTTTAAAGAAAATAAGAAAAACAAAGAACAATAGCAAATACCAACAACGTAGACAAAAACAAAATAAAGCAAAAACAATAAAAATGATACAGGGTTTCAGAACCAAATGACAGGAATTAGCAGGGATTGTTCTATCACCTGTTGTTTTCTTCAGCGAAGCCACTCAGATGACCAGGTGTAAGAATGCAGGACTGACCAAACCACTAAAGACAATGAAAAATAAAAACAAAAGAACATTAGAAACCATACAGAGTTTCGCTGAACAAGAAGTTAGGAATTCATCAGTGGTTATTATAGTGCATATTGTTGTCTTCAAATTAGTTGCTCAGATTACCAGATATAAACGTGCACAACTGGTCAAAAAGAAAAAATTAGGCATTGACTGTTCCTTTCAGTAAACCACTAGACATCAGCAGTACAGTTATCCTAGCTACATACCTATCTGTCTGTCTATTTGTCTATCTACAGATATACTACCTCTCTTCCTTCTTTCTTTCTTTTTCTCCTTTCCCTCATCTCAATTGTTCCTTCCCTTGAGCAATTTCTTTCCCATTCATAGTATCTATTGTATGACAAATTTTAAATCTTATCTCATGAGATGGAAAGAAATTCTTCCCCACTGGAGAACCCTGACTTCCTTTGTCTTCTA
The DNA here is from genome assembly GCA_004027595.1 of Dinomys branickii. Lineage (NCBI taxonomy): Eukaryota > Metazoa > Chordata > Mammalia > Rodentia > Dinomyidae > Dinomys > Dinomys branickii. Next base: position 73,520 of record PVLD010008782.1, read on the forward strand.
TACAGGAGGAAACTGTATAGTGCATAAGGCCTTGGGCTTTAGAGAAATAGATTAGGAACCCAGTAAAGAGAGTGAGGGGAAAGGGTCACAGGGAAGATACCTCTGGAAGACAACTGAGTATCACAGTCCCAAGACAGAGGCCCGCTGGAACGTAAAGCATCATCAGGACTATACAACGTTCCCTTCCCCTATATCCTCACACAGCACATGCTATAACAGCAGTAGGTTATAGTTAAAAGAACCGCAAGACACCAATGCCCACTAAACAGTATTCTAAAATGTCCAAAGCTACCATGCAGGTCCCGAAAGATGAGACGTTAGACTTCAGTGTATTTAGAAGCCTTTAGCAGCCAAATCACAGCAAGCAATGAAAACAACACAGCACTCAACTATAACAGGGTACAGCCTCACAGTCAAGGTCTAATTACCTGTGCTCCTGGCTAAATACCTCACAACTGATTTTAATGAAAGAATTACAAGATACTCCGAAAGGTAAGAAGAGAAAGAAACAGTCTAAAACGATCAAACAAGCATAACTAGACTCAGACATGATAGATTCGGGGAATTATCAGAATGAGAATTTAAAATAAATATATGTGATAGATTAATGATGTAGTATAAGTGGACAACATGCAAGAAGTAGCTATTAAAGAAAGCAAAAAAGCTGTAGCTTTAGACTTAGAATGGAACTTATAGGTCATGTGAGTTTTGAACAATGTAGACCCTTTGGGCAACATTTTTAATAAATTATGTTTTGTCCTATGCTAAGGAGAGTAGATTTTACATACTTTGACCCTCCCTTTACAAAGCAGGTAACTTTTAAATTGATGGATATGTTAATCTGTATCATATACACACCTTAAATGTACACAATTTCTTAAAAACAAAGCAGAAAAAAGGAATCAATTTCATGAGTGCATCATAAGATTAGACATGGCTGAGTAAAGAATCAATAAATTGGAAGACAAGTCAGGAGAAAATATTTGAAACCAACACAAGCTAAAACCTTTTTAATAGTTAAGAACATACAACGATTGTAGGATAATTTCAAAAGTTATACCATGTATGTAATTAGAATATCAGAAAACATATTTAAAGTAGTAATGGCTAAAACTGGCAGACATCAAAAGGCACAGCCAGGAACCAAAGGAGCAGAATAAATTCCAAAATGCCCACATCTCTCTATATATTCATGGAAAATCAAAAAGATGGGGCATAGCTCTTGAAAAAAGACCAAGTAAAAAAAGTCAGTTACCTATAAAGAAACATGGATCAGCAAACTCATAATCAAAAACGATGCATGCAGGATGAGAGTACAGTGAAACATTTCATGTTGAAGGGATAAACTCATCAGTCTAGAATTTTTATCTGGCAAAATTTTCACTCAAAAATGAAGGAAAATAACTTCTTCATAGATAAATACTGAGTAAGCTCATCACCAAGAGAAGTTCCTGAATCTTGAGGTAGAAGGAAATTCTATAGTCAAGAAACTAATACCTTTCATAAGAAGGGGGGAAGGGTGTAATAAGGAATACGTAAAATGGAAAAATATTACTCATTTTTAAATTACATAACCTTTTTTATAACAGCAGTGGTGGTGGTGTAACACAGATGAGTGAACTGTCTGACAGCACTGTCACAGAAGAAAGAACTGTGAAAGAGCCAATACTACTACTTTCTTACACATACTGTGCTATAGAGATATTTAGAGGTAGCCACAGTGAAACTTACTGTGAAATATATGCAAGCCACTGAAATACAGAAAGTATAGGAATTAACAGCACGTAGTTACCCTGATCCAGTTTCATGGTTTTCAATAGGAGCTTGAAGCCATAGGCAGTTTCAACCCTATGCACACTGCCTATGCAGAGATGAAATGATGCACGTGGAAAGTGTCCTGATACAACCTGGGGCCCTTCTGACCTTCTCACTTCAGCACCAGCACAAAAGTGCCATAAGAGCCGATTTGACAATCGAGCGCCTCCGTGGCTGGCAGGTGGGCAGAGAGCAGAACGCGGAAGTGAGCTGGCGCAGAGGGCGACACACATGCCTAGCAAGATGGGACAGGGTGCTGTTGCTCAGAACGGCATGCAGTTTATGACTTTTAAATTGTTTATTCCTGGAATTTTCTATTTAATAATTTTCAAACATGGCTGACCAAAGATAACTAAACTGCCAAAACAAAAACATAGATCAGGTGTGTTGTACTCGATTTCAAACTGGAAAAAAGAATAAAAGAGAAAAAAATAAGCAAAGAATAAGTTTAAAAAATAGAAAACAGTTAATACATTATAGACATTAATTCAACTATATAAATAATCGTTCAATTTGAATGATCTGAAGCATACTACATAAAAAACAGAGATTCTCAGAATAAATTAGGTAAAAGGGAGAAAAGCAATCACATGCTGTGCAGAACTAAGCACCGTTAACACCCTGAAGGTAAAGCGTCACGGATGCGGTGGGACATGCCTGTGGAGATTCCCGTGTTCTAGAGATAGGAGGGCTGCACACCTGAGACCAACGTGAGCAGCATAGTAAGACATTTTTATTTTTAAAAAATTGAACAGATATCTCATCAAGATATACATATATTTTTTAAAAAATATAAAAAGTTCAGCAAATGAGCAATAAAGCAATAGCAAATTGAAACAAAAATATTTTCGCTACACATACTAATAGATAAAATTCATAAAACTCGCAATATCAGTTATTGGCAAGGAATGGGGCAGCAGGAACTGTTATTCATTGCTGTTGTAAATGCAAGAAGAAATAGAGATTTTGGAAGACAGTGTATCCTTTCTTTCTTTAAAAATTTAAATTAGGTGTACCATACAATAAATTGATTTTCCTGGTAATTACCCAACAGCTTTCAAAACAGGTCCAAATGAAACCTGCCTGGGTGTCCACTGAAAACTAGAGGTGACAAAGATGTCCTTCAATAGGGGGACATTACGAACAAACTGGGCAAATCCAGAACCAAAAGTTCCTGAGCAAAAGACTTGAGCAACACGCTCCACATTTTCGAGATCTTCAAAAACAAAACCTGTGATTTTATCAGAGGCTACTGGAAACTAAGATGATGTGACAACCAACTACACGGTGGTAGGTATCTTGGATATGAATGTATCTACATAGAAAAGGAAAAAAGAACAGAAGAGAATATATCTCAAATGTTTAATGTTACATTTAATAATAAAATATAATAGGTTAAAACCACAATTAATTTATAAATGAAATAGTAAAAATTTAAAGCAAATTAAGAGATGACATTATCATTGAAAAGTGTAAGAAATTTAAGTGAAACAAAATTATTATGACTGAATATTTAGCTGTAAATATATGTACAACATCTTTTCATATCACAGCAAGAATCCAAAATCAAATGTGAAATAATACTCATGTGAACATGTCACATAATTGTCCTCAGAAGTTATTTGATCTATGTAAATACACAGATGGAGGAAAAGCATTTATATAAAATATATTAGCCCGCTCTCACACTGGGCATCTTCCCTATAGTACATCCAAATGCATCCTGCAAAATGCCCATTGCTATTTTACTTTTCCCAACATGGACAGTGAGGCCTAAGTAATTGACTTGCATGAGGTTGTAAAATCCAAAAATACTGTATTTGAACAAGGATTAAAATCTTGTCTAAGAAATTCTTTGCCTCATGTCACTTCATTGTGCTCTGAAAGTTAGGTTTCCCATCGTAGTTGTGTTAAAATACACATCAAAACAAACAGCAGGTCATGTGATATCTCACTATATTCACATAGAATCAGGGCTTTATTCTTTTGTGAACACTTATTTGCCAATCTTTTTGTGTTTATTCTACAGTTTAAACTCTAACAGTATTCTTTAACTTTTCTCACAGTGTAATGTTTAAGAAATTATTTAAGCACGAAATGTTTATATTTTTGAGCTATTATCTCACTATTGTAGCACCTTTCTTTGACAGGCAATCAAGAGATTTACTGAGTTTCAAGAAGTTGGAATATTTTCCTATATTGGATTAATGGGTTTCTAACAGCTTTTCTTAAAATGGTATGATTGTTATGCTTTATCTCTAGATGCCCCAAAGTCTCACGTGATCATAGGCGTGGCTTTTGGAAAGTGGCTGCATTTTGCAGGTTTGTAGTTAACCCACTTTTATGAAGACGTAGGTTAGTAGAGATGTGGCCTGAAAGAGTTTCTGTCTCTCCTCAGCTCCTCGGCTAGCTCTACTACCTGGTCAACAGGATATGAACACCTTTGCCTCCAACGTGCCTGACTTCCATGCCATCGTGGACTGAAACCTCTACCAGCCACGAGGCAAAATAAACCTTTCCTCCTTTAAATTGTTTCAGGTATGGTACCAAAGCGATGTGTAAAGTGATTAAGACAATGCTCTCTTAACAAATCAAAATTAAACTGTTTAGATCTGGAAAAAAAATTGAAGTGCTGGAAATACTAGCAGAAGTATAATAAAAGTAAAAACAAGATAAAATGGAAGAAAATGTGAAAAGTAAAAGACAAAGTATTTGCAGAAAGAATGAGTGTAAGCTCTGATGCCAGTTCTGTAACAGTCGTGTGTTTTAAGACAGATTGTATACCACTAAAATTTACTTTCCATGTCTATGAAATAAGTCATAACCTCTCTTCCATAAGATGTGGATTAAACAGATTAAACCAGATATAACTGTGTCTTGCACATTGTCATGTCTGAATTACCAACCCTGATTTTAAAAACTAGAGAAGAAAAGACAGTTTGATCATGAGCTACTTTAAGTAAACAATTTTATGTTGATAACTTTAAAACTTTCAGAGTATTGGCAAGAAACCTGTGAAAGTGAATACTGTTAATATTTACATTAACACAATGTTGAAAACCAAGGCTGTATTCTATTATTGAAATCAGCTTTCATTTTGTTCTCTGAAATTTTAGTTAGTATGTGACCGTAGTTTATTCTCACATTTAAATTATTATATAAGCAACTTTTAAAAGAATTGCTGCCTTTTCCATTGTGAATGATAGTTACTTTTCTCTCTGTACCGTGTGTTCAATGTCCTTCACTCCTCAAACATACATTAATGATTCAGATGTCGCTGTCATTCTCACCAGCCTGTAACCTGTAGGAGGAAAACCGCTTTCCTTGAAAACAGCAGGAAAACAAGTGCAATCTCTGCTATCTGGTGCTGTCATCTTACAAGGCTGCAGCCTGAGTGCATTGTCATTTAAGAGCCGAAACTCAACTGATCGCTACTTTCTTAACTCAAAAAATTGTACTAACAGGATTTCAAACCATGCAGAATTATAGTTCATAATGAGCAATTTTAACATGTTTATAATCCATCAAAATGGGAATACTACCTTAGGGTACAATTTAATTTTCCTTATCATAAAATTCTGCCATAGTTAGAGCAGTCACATAAATAAAAAAAGAGTCCCTCACAGAGGTACTGAAAGGAAACTCATTCAGTCTTCCTTTTGAAGATTCATTCTCTTTTTTTTGACAGTCAACAATACCAAAGTACAATCGAATGCTTTTAGTGCTATAATGAAAAATGTCAGCATTAAGCAAATTTGTCCACATGAACTGAGAGTGGTGTAAACAGATTCAATTCAGTCGTTTATGAAATGTATGAATCTAACCTATATTAATGTGGAATCACAAAGCACAAGAAGCATATGCTACAAGGCACACCAAGGAAGTACATTCCTGTGTTTTTTGTGTTCTGTACCCATTTCCTTTTAAAGAAAACAAAGGTAGAAAGCATGTTATAATTTTTAAAGAATGTTCTTAGTCTTTCTTCTCTGATATTATTTACAAGTGTATACACAGTCTTGTCCTCTTGGCATAAATTTCATAAATAGGAAGCAGGAGCCCAAAAGAGAATGGAACGCAAGACATAAATATTGACTGACTGAACCACTGGACTCAAGTCAGCCTTTCTTGAATATTTGTTAGTACAATTCAACACAAATGCTTATTTGGGCAAAGAAGACTGTGAATTGAATGTAGGCATTTAAAAATACATTGTATTTTTCCTGAATAGTGATTCTTCTGTGTATACTAATATAACAATTTAGATTTTTTAGAAAGTGTCTAAGCAGGATCTTTTTAAATGCTGCCCTTGGTGACAAAAAACACATGATCATCTCAATAGATCCAGAAAAGGCTTTCGACAAAGTCCAACATGAATTCATGTTAAAAACCTTAGAAAAAATAGGAATAGATGGCCTCTACCTCAATCTGATCAAAGCCATCTATGACAAACCAACAGCCAACATCATACTAAATGGACAAAAACTGAAAAAGCTTTCACTTTAAAGTCAGGAACAAGACAAGGATGTCCACTGTCATCACTCCTATTCAACATAGTTCTGGAAGCACTAGCCAGAGCAATCAGACAAGAGAGAGACATAAAAGGAATAAGGATAGGGAAGGAAGAAGTCAAACTATCACTATTTGCAGATGACATGATACTATACATGGAGGACCCCAAAAACTCCACAAGAAAACTCCTGGAATTAATTGACAAATTCAGCAGCATAGCTGGATACAAAGTCAACACCCAAAAATCAATAGCATTTCTATACACGAACAACAAACAGACTGAGAGAGAAATTGAGGAAAGCATACAAACCATACCTTTTACAATAGCAACCAAGAAATTGAAATACTTAGGAATCAATGTAACAAAGAATGTGAAAGATTTATTCATTGAAAACTACAGTACTCTGAAAAAGGAGATGGAAGAGGATTTCAGTAAATGGAAAAACATACCCTGCTCATGGTTAGGAAGAACCAACATTGTGAAAATGGCCATACTACCAAAACTGTTGTACAGATTCAATGCAATTCCCATTAAACTACCATTAGCATATCTCACAGATCTAGAGAAAATATGCCTTAAATTCATCTGGAACCAGAAGAGACCCAGAATAGCAAAAGCAAGCATGGGCAATAAGGACAAGTCAGGTGGAATCACAATCCCTGACCTGAAATTATACTACAAAGCTACTGTAATAAAATCAACCTGGTACTGGATAAAAAACAGACCTGAGGATCAACGGAACAGACTGGAAGATGCAACCTCAACGAAAAACCCACTCAGCCATCTAATATTTCACAAAGGGGTCAACCAAACTCACTGGAAAAAAGAAGGCCTGTTTAATAAATGGTGCTGGAAAAACTGGCTTGCCACTTGACGAAAATGAGACCCCAGTCTATCACCATGCACCAAACTCAGGTCAAAATGGATCACAGATCTCAACATTAAAATAGAAACTCTAAATCTATTGGAAAAGAAAGTAGGTAAAAATCTTGAAGACATAGAAGTAGGCAGAGTTCATGAACAAAAATGAAACAGCAAGGGAAACACTCCAAAGAATCAATAACTGGGACCTCATCCTACTGAAAGGTTTCTGTACATCTAAAGAAATCACCAGCAAAGTAAAAAGAAAACCCACAAATTGGGAAAAAATCCTAGCTGGCTGTCCCTCAGACAAAGGTCTTCTATCTAGAACATACAAAGAATTAAAAAACATGTACCTGTCCAAATTTAAAGACCCAGTCCAGAAATGGGCATCTGAGATGAATACACACTTCTCAGATAAAGAAATACAAATGGCAAATAAATATATGAGAAAATGTTCCACATCCTTAGTCATCCGAGAAATGCAAATAAAAACAACATCGAGATTTCATCTCACCCCAGCAAGACTGGCCAGTATGAAAAAATCATGCAATAACAGATGCTGGCGAGGCTGTGGAGAAATAGGGACTCTATTACCCTGCTGGTGGGAATGCAGACTGGTGCAACCACTGTGGAGAGCCGTTTGGAGATTTCTCCGCAAACTAGGTCTAGAGGTTCCATTCAAACCAGCTATTCCTCTTCTGGGTATTTTCCCAGAAGATCTGAAAACATCATATCACTCTGATATATGTGCACCCATGTTTATAGCAGCACAATTTGTAATAGCTAAAATGTGG